>JADLZK010003547.1:0-278142 GCA_015847255.1 Hyparrhenia diplandra
ACAGTGTTGCCTCTTCATCTCCGGTGGCCATGGCTTGTTCGTAGCTAGGATTCTAGAACCAGCAGGATTATTCTACTTCAGTGTAAATAACTATATGTAGCCAAGATATTAGTGTGGCTTTAGTGCTTTCTCACTGAGAGATTGAGTCAGTTCTTGACTTCTTGTATATACAAATTATTTCGTCTTTGTAATTAGCTATGCACAAGACAGATGTTCTATGTGCCTGCCATAGATCAACAATCAGCAGGTTGCTTTTTAGTAAGCTGGTTGAACGGATGAATTTAATCTATTGATTTAAGCTGCCTGCTCGGTATGCTGATTTTTATAGACTTATATTATCGAGGTAACCGGCACACCTGTTGCAATGGGTATGTTTGATTGCTAATTATTGTGACTGAAGTGAATCGTTAATTAATCCAAAATTGATCTATCCAACGAAGAAAGATTTTATAGGATTCATGTTTTTTTCTCAAATGCGAAGGAGGGTATCTTACTATTACTAATTGGAGGTTTCGAATTGGAGGCTCCAACGAAGCCTCCACGTTAATCATCGCCAAACGCTAGAAAAAAGATAAATGCTAGAAAATCTCACATTAATCGAAACATCTGGCCATTAAATCGGAAGACTTAGCTATCACAACCATTGGATCTATGTAACTATGTACAAAATTACCCACCTTTGCCATTATATTAAATAAAATATTTTTTCAAAAAAAAAAAAAACTCTGGCCGGCAATCATTTATGTGTGTTTTTTCCAAATATACCCGTAAAAGGCACAACACCTCTAATCTCCGATAAAAAAAAAAAAAAGAAACCCATCTAATCTGTACGCGTAGCCCCTATCCCTGCATGCTATCTAATCCGTACCGCGGTGCACCTTCCTTGGTCAGCAAGCATGGTATTCCTCTCGCCGCTCGAAGCTGCGCATGGCGTCGTCATCATCCCGCCTCGACCCCTAAGTCTGTCCTGCAACGACGCCGACTTCGACAGACCAAATAGGAATCGACGCCGTCGGTCGATGACACGTAGATGAGGAGTTGCCGTCGCATGCACCGCACATACGTAGCAGGTGATCTTCCGTTAGCCTATTCTGATTGCTTCTCATGGTGCTGTAATTTGATTTCTTAGGATTATACTGCTAGATGCAGCCGATTAGTATCCCTGCCCATGAAAGCCCCAGACACCGTGAACTTTTAATCTGGACAGATGAAATCTCATAGGCAAGGGTGACACGGAAATGAGGAGCGTCATGGGCACTGCACATACGTAGTAGGTGACCTTCCAATTTATTTAATTATTTGGCATCATGTTTTTTTAATAGTTGGGTAGCTACGAACAGAAGCAGAGATAGCATATTGTATCTCTTTTTTAGAAGCATGCATCTCTATTGGTATTGAGTGGGATATGTTCTCTGAGGTAGATGGAGATGATATAAAATTAATTATTGATGGGTGAAAAATCATCCGGTAAAAAAAAGTCAGATAAGTAATGTTGTTAGTCTCTTACTCTCTTTCATACATGTATTTTCAATTTTTATTTGTAATTTGTGATTGTTTTTTACTTAATCTTTCAATGAAGTTCAGCCATCTATAACGAATTACAATGCAAATTTTATAAATTGTTACCGAATTGTTAAAATGGTTTTACCGAATCATAAGAATTTTTTTGGCTCACATCCTTAGATACAAAGATGTGGCACCCACTGCACCTTCCCTAATCCATCCGTGGTGGCACATGGATTCTTCACCAGCAAGGAGGAAGACACCCATCAGTGTTGTTCCAGGGAGAGGAGCGGCAGCCTCGCAACTCATCTGCATCAAAACCAGGAGCTGGACCATTAGGACCATCAGATCAAGGGCCATATGGTTTTATGTCATCACCCTAATCTGATAATTATATTCTCCAGTGTAAGAGTTCTGGCCGAGATTAGTTGGGCGCAATAGTCAGACAATCGAGAGATTGTGACATGAACGATTCAATACATCCCCTATAATCTCCAGCCTACTGGTGCCGGACTTGGACATGATGTTAAGATAGGAGGCAGTAAACAGTTCAGTCGTTGGACGCGTGCAGAGCCACACAGAGGACCCAAAGCTGGCTAAGCACTAAGCAGAGGCACGGCGGGAACTCGGCTAGGACATTTGTGCTTCAATACTCAGGCCACTACATGCAAAACAAACGGTTGTATCGTGAGGAACAGATGCGAACATGCAAAAGCCACCAATCCTCGATTCCCTGCATCCACGGCTTCTACATCGACGCCTGTCACCGGCTACAACGACATACTAAAGGTGTCCATCTTGCTACATCCCATAATTACAATTTAATTTCTTTGCAAGAATATACTTAAATTGACTATACTTGCAATTTAATTTGTCTTCTTCCAAGTACTTAATTTATATTATTTATATATGGTCAGTAAAACATGAGGTGAGAGAAGCACATTATTAAGATATAGTACTTTGAACAAATAACTTTTGATATAGTGCTTTATCCGACTTCATTACATTAGCTCGTTTACAATTCTAAAAGTTAACTAACTGATTCCATAATATAAAATTTTATAAAGTGTCCACCTCTATCATTATGAAAGATAATGCTTTAAGCCCAAAGTTTGCATTCAAATTAACCATGCCTGGAAATTACAAGAGATAATGAAATGTAATATATGCCTATATGATTTGTATCTAAATTATACAACTTTACCATTACAAAACAATTAACAAAAATAGGTTATATAAATACTCATCATAATAAACTTTGCAAGTTATTATCTCAAAAAAGTTTAAACAATTCGATTTCAACATAATATTATATATTAACATTAGTAACTTAATTTCAAGATTTATTTATTTAATAAAATAATATTAATACAATATAATAAATTCAAAATCTTAAGTGCACTATCCATGCTAAAACAACTATTTATGCCATTAGGTAGCCTATGGCCGAGAATATTCTTTCAACAAAACAAAAATGAAATCTAGAATAAGCACAACAATGAGCATTGGTATTTCGAATTAACAAGCGATAGACAACCGAAAGTCGAAAAATAGATTTTCAAGTATCACATAAAGTGACAAGGGTTTACATTTTAGTTTTTGTATCGCCTAAGCAGAAATCATGCTTGAAAAAATATTCCTAGAAATTACTCATGTATAACCGCTAGAATTTAGATCCTAAAATTCGACAAAAATCTTAAACATTTTGCCACAAAATTGGTATACTATAATCACCATTGTAAATATAATAGTCATTGTATTCGAGCAACTAATAATCTCCAAATTAGGTCCGTGTTATCGAAATAGATTGTAGCTAAAGCCATGGTCATAGTTTAAACAAATGTTCATCTAAATGTATATATAAGATAATAGAGGTGCTATGTAAAGAAAAAGTTGATGGATACCGATGAAAAGTACAAAAAATGAATAATCAAGAGTATCTATTATAGCAATAATTTTAGAACATTAGTCAATAGAAAAAAAAATAATATAAAATTTTTCATTAGTTAGTGTCTCCTAACCTTTTTAACCCGTGCGAGAGCACGGGTTGGTGAACTAGTCAATATATTAAGCAGGATTCAAGATTTGTTCTACACAGTAAAGTCACATATCACTTTTGACACTAAGATTTTTTTTTTTTTAAAGAACCAAGCATATCCGGTATATATTAATAAGACGAGTAGAGAATTACATGCGGAAGGAGCACAAAAAATTTCCTAGGTTTTGACACTATAGTGCTATTATTGTTCTGCATTGTTTATCAATGTCCGTTAGTAGCTTTGATAGAGTATCCAAGTTATTTTGCTTGAGGACTAGCATGTTGGGACCGATAATTCAAGAATTTATGGATTTTTTTACAAAGATAATTATAGCTCAAAACGACACAAATTCTTCTAGTTTTTCTAGTTTATGATCTAACTATCTATTAACAGTATCCTAACATTGGACGTATTTTATGTCATTTTTAGATTTGAAGACTTGAAATGTTGTTGAACTGTGTGTGGTATATGATCACAAAAGTTTGAATCACTACAATGTTGAAGTGGAATTTAGAATGGATGTGTATGCAAAAGGGAATGGAAATGGAAGGAAATGAAGAAATACATGGGAACCTTTTGGCAGTCGGCTGCAATAGTATCCCAAGTCAGGCCATGTCGCCCTTAGTTATGTGGTTTGGCTCATTAAGTACCTAGGGGCAAAAGGGGAATGTGTAATAGGCCCCATAAATAAGATATGACATCTGCCTTGCCTTCTTACCTCTATATTTTTTGTTTCCTCATTTTAGCTAGTGTTTTCTCCTCGTGCTCATGAGAGAGGTCGACAACTAAACAAATTCGTGGTTGTGTACGCTATGATTCGAGTCGGAAGAGGAGGCCAAATCCCTCCTTATGCACCAATTCCATCACCGATTGAAGGCATACACATGATTAAAGGCAAGACTCACCGATCAAGCGTAACAAAAGCGACGCCACCGGGTGAGAGCTTTACTAACGATGCCCGCAATGGACTTGTAGACTCACCTACCATACACCTTGCCAATTTGTTTTGGGTGGCAAATCAAACAACTTCAAATGTAAATATACAACATCAACTGTTTTCTTAAACAATATCTATAAGTTTGGGCACAACAGATGTCTTCGTAGTTTATATCATTAAAGACAATTGATAACAATCATATGATACCACACCAAACCGTAAAGCCCGAAGATGCACATATAAATTCTCTATTCCATCGAACATTTTCTTTACAAATGGCCAAAACCTATGAAGTGAAATCACAGGCAATCTAAAGCTCAGTAATAAAGTATGTGTCAACAAGGGCAACTCCGCCATTGTGTGTTCATGTTCACCTACTATGTACACAAGACACTCCTTAATGAGTGATACCCCGTACATCGATACACGCCCTACAACTTATCATGAACGTGTCAATGTCCTCCACAGACAAATTTTCTTTGTCGTGGGTCCAACTTGTCGCCTCATTCTCTCCGTAACCCGCAAAGAACCATCAAAACATTGTTATTTTTTTCAGCAAACATGATATAAGCTATGCTTTTTTCTTTACAAAATTACCGATTCAAGAATGACAACAATGGTCTAATCTTTTTTTCCTTTTTAGCAAAACATTATTATGTAAACCGGAACTTGCAAGAGTCAAAACATGAACTTCTATAAAAAAACAAATATGTACCGCTTTACCATGCATAAGAAACAAATGGTGTCTCCATAAACTTTTGTACGTAAGAGTTTATACTGATTAGTCAATGGGGAAAAAAATAACCCACAACAAAATAGGGTAAATAAAATAGACCATGAACCTCATGGAATGTCGATAGAAAAATAATATATTTGCTTTGTGCAATATCCACTAATTTTCCCATTCAAAGTAAAGTTTAATTGTGAAACTTCACTATGCATAGTTTTTGAAATGAAACTAGGAAGAAGTTACAATTGCCCATTTGTTGGGTGGCTACATGTACCCCGATTTGTAAAATGGCCCAACGACTAATATATGTGAGTTTCCATCAATAAACTAATAGCTATTAGGACCTCCTTATAAATTAATGAATAATAAGGGGTAGAGAGGAAGATGCATCATTGCACATTCCTTATATATATATATATATATATATATATATATATATATATATATATATATATATATATATATATATATATATATATATATATATATATATATATATATATATATATATCGAAAATATCTTGCTTGCACCCATGTTTTCTATCCCCTGTGAGTGTTTTCTATCCCCCTCCTTGAAACGAAGGTGGCAGCTGCTGAGTGCACTGCCATGGGTACCAGACTTACTATTTTTGCTCATGAGAGATGAGTGTGGTCCTACGTGAGATGAACGTGGTCCTGCATGCAAGTGCTTGAGACGCAGGTGAGAGAAGAGTGTGGTCCTACATGCAAGTACAAACAACTTGCATACTCCCATTTTTTCTATCATAGAGAAGGCTCTCACCTACGTAACAACTTTTTTTTTTTTTGCATGTGTCCAAACCGGCCACTAGTGCTCTTCCAAAATTTTCTATCATAGATAGAGACGGCTCTCACCTGCGTCAACAAATATTAACAGCCATAGCTGGTATGTCTAGGAGCATGCATGTGCAAACTTGGCTGCACTGCACTCAATGAGTCAATGTAGTGCACTGCTGCTTTGTCAGGTTTAGTTCGGATATTGGTACCTTGTAACGGATTAGGCAGCTAATCATTATTACACCAGAAATTTCTAGGAACGCAAGCAACTCCTTCATCCAATTAGCTGTTTGCAGCTTAATCGGACAGAAAAAGGACGCGAGGGCACGCCATGCATGAACTCCGTGTGGTCCTTCAATATCCCAAAAGCACAGACACGGAAACTCCACGCCTTTCTTACCACAAATGTCAATCCAACATCTACCGCCCGTGAAAGAACACGTGGAAGAAATCTAGTGCAGATACAACCAACCCCCTAAGTGGATAAAAAAACATGGGTGTAAGAAAATTCACTCTAATATATATATATATATATATATATATATATATATATATATATATATATATATATATATATATATATATAACACACAAGGGCTGGAGGAAATGGGCTCATCCGATGACTAGCACCTAGCTTTCCCTTCACCTCGGTACGAAGGTACGAGAAAAGGCAACAACCCAAAACCATCAATTCTTATTGGTCTCATCTTTATCCTACACAAACATTTTTAACACAATAGGAGCTACATATTTTGTTGATCGTTCTCAATATAAGGACATACAACACAACTATTCAAGTAAAAGGAAGAGCTCGAACAAAACATTGACAAACATATGGGTAGCTTTACAATACAATATCAGTATGAAATAGGCAAACAGATGGCAAAAAGTATCAAATAGGAAAACTATATAAAAAAGCACATATATAACATGTCGCCGTGACGATGGACGAGATCCAACCCTAATCTCACTCGAATCCTATTCTATTATCAGGTTCTAACGATGCCATTAGGTAGATTGGGGCAAACCCGATGTTTCCCCATGATCTAAAGCCATAAGTTGTTTGTTCGCCTCGCACCCTCCTCATGCCCGATCTTTTTAATTAACCATACTTAGTAGATAATTGGGTAAAGCGGGCATGGGGATTATCCAGAATATGATGGGTGATAGGAATATCTAGTCGTGGGCTCTTTCTTTTCTTTGTTGACAAAAGTCTCGGACAGGCACCTAAGTGATACTTCAAGTGACTTGTTCCAGCCTTATTACCTTCTACAAAGGCCCTCTTATAGTGTTTGCAAGTTTCCTTATTACTTCCATTATCTAGCATAGACAATTGAAAATCCTTATTATAATTTATAGACATAATTTTAGGAGACACACGCTCCTGGATATAGTAGAGGTGGATAATTTTTGTTGCTGACTCTGTAAATGGTTAGATAGATCTCAAACAAATGCCACCCTCATGGGTTCATAGCAATTTTATTAGTTCAACAAGGGAGAACAAATCCCTCACTCACTTACAAGAAGTTATTACTACTTGTATTTCCTATATAAAGTAAACATATAGATGAATTCATAAGCTAAAGTGTAAGTAGGAAAGTAACAACGTTAACACAAGCCTCAACACGATCAGAACTCATGTACCAAAAATAATTTAAAGCAACCAAGCAAGAAATTTGTTGATCTGCAGTATGTTGTTCTTCAAGTAGTAGTATAAATTTATCAATTCCAACAAAATCATCCATGTCACATGACTCAGCCAAGAACAACATAGAAGTTACTAGTATTATAGTGTTTTTCCAAGAAGCTGAGCGGCACAACAGTAGTTGTGGGACTGAACTAATAGTAAGCAGTAGAAATACAAGTAGAGAAGACGAAGGGCGTGATGCCTCATGGGCTCATGCCCGGGGCTCACCAGAGACTCAGAGGGAGACAAATCCTTCCTTGACAATGAGGTGTGACAAACCTCTGTAGATCAAAAACACCTAAAAGGAACTGGAGCTACTTGTGACGGAGGTGATGGAGACGAGCTGCGATGAAGAAGACAGACGACGAGATCCTTGATGGACCAAGTTGGTAGCGGCTCAAGGGCCAGAGAGTGGTGGTTCTAAGATGGACGGCTTGAGCGAGGGCTTGGGTGGTCGATTTCGCACAACTACAACAAAAGGTAAGTGAAGGGGAGCATACCTGGTGGAGTGCGTGATGGGTGGGTGCTTGTCGTCAGCGAAGACCTAGGTCAGGCATTGGAGTGGGATCTAGGCGAGGTCGCCGGCGCCGAAAGCACCTACAATAGCAGCAACTAGTGCTTCCTGGCGGGCGTCAGCGCGGAGGACGACGTCATGGGGGCGAGGTCCACTGGCTGCTCATGGCGTCATGGGGGCAGAGCCTTCACCCGGTCGGATGTGGCGGTCATCCAATCTATGGATAAGAATCTGGACAAATGGGGAGAAATAGTTAACCACACAGCTCATACTCTTTTCAAGACTGGGTATACCCGTCCCCTACCTGATGAAAATGGGTACATCCATACCCTACCCGTTTTACACGGGTGTGGATATGGGTAATAGGTATTCACACCCAATGACGTCGTTATATCAGCTAGATCCAATCCTACTCCAACCCCAACTAATTTGAGTTAACTCGAATTGATCCGATCCTCAATGTCACATAATCCTAACCCACTTAGGGTCCTATCTGAGCTCAAGGATTAAGCCCACCAACAATCCAAGGGCCCTTCACAGACATGTGTTGCCACTAGCAATGGATAATATCAAGGTCCCTCATAGGATTCGCATCATCATTCTATCATCATTGATGCACATTTTAGGGGAAACATCGATAAGAACAATGGTTAGCAGTTTGACATAGCAAGTAGAGCAACACTACTGTATTGCTTTATGAGACTAGACAAATAATAATATAAATTGCAAAGTCAAGGACAGATAAACCAAAACTAAAGACAAAGACCTATATGAATGCAAACTGACATGACAACTATATGAATAAGCAATATTGCAGCATTGGACAGTTATGAATAAACTGGCATCTATTATCATTACCACCAGTATAACGAACAAGTTCTCTAATAAACAATAGTAAGTAAATTAGAAATTTCACACCTCAGGCTTCCTAATAAATAGTATTAAGTAATTCAGGCAAGTCAATGGCCAAATGACATGTTACAACTCAAGTGAATCTAGTTGTTTGGCAGCTTTTTTCACTACAGTTTAGCTAAGGGAACTACAAAAAAGTAACCTATCAATCATCTTCATCGGATTCAAACATTCATTGACTAGTCATTGGTTGACCTGCATTGAACAAGAGACATATTAAACCACTATTGTAAAACTTTCGCATAGACTATATATGAATAGAAGTTTTATTAGTTCGGCTTTTTACAATTACCTTCTTCTACATCTTTAATGCCAATCAACCAATCTTTCACACAGACTAATGCATCGAGAGTTTTTGGAGAGAGAGAGAGATGTCCTATTTTTCCAAGTATCCCTTCCCATAGCACTAAAAGCAGATTCTGAGGACAATGTGCTAACAAGAATAGACAAGAAGTCTTTCGCCATCAAAGACAAGATAGGATAGTCATCAGAGTTTTTCTTTCACCAAGCTAGAACTTTGAAGTTCTCAGTCATTGTCACAACTACTCTATGATCATCATCCAAATAAACATCCAACTTTGATCTTTCTAGGTGAGGAGCTTTGTGACGAAAAACAGAGCAAATTCAAGCTCTACACACTGTTTGCCACAAAGTCTAGAAGAACTCGAATCTCCCTGACTCAAAACTTCTTCTTCATATGAAGTGAAGACATGACCACTATTGTTTCTCACAATCCTCTCATATTCTAAATAATATTTATCCAAGTATTGTCTAAGCTCTCTCATCTTCACTTTCGCTTCTGCATTCTCAATAGCCAAGTAAAAGAAACTAACAAAAATCAACTTTCATTGATGGATTTAGGACAATAGCCGTGAGAAGTATTGTACTAGGTGAGCCATTGGATGCATATCTACAGAAAATGCTTTGACGCAGTTTTGCCTAGTATTTATAAAGTAAAAAGTCTAAATCACCCCGTAACCTATAATACTAGGTATTTGACCCCCTCACCTTTGTAAACCATCTAAATCACCCCCTGTAGTGGTTTTGTAGAGCTGTTTCACCATGCTAGCATGCTGATGTGGACTATGATGCTGATATGGACACCTGGCAAGTGGGCCCACTTGTAAGTGGTTGGTCTGGTCTTGACCCTCACCTCGCGTGGTCGACAGGCCAGCAAACAAACTTCGACGTTCGCCCTGGGCAGCACCACGACGAACCTGGAAGTGTGGCT
The DNA here is from genome assembly GCA_015847255.1 of Hyparrhenia diplandra. NCBI lineage: Eukaryota > Viridiplantae > Streptophyta > Magnoliopsida > Poales > Poaceae > Hyparrhenia > Hyparrhenia diplandra. The sequence continues at coordinate 10,349 of JADLZK010003547.1, forward strand.
TCCGGGCTCCTGCACGCTCTGCCCCTGCCCAGCCCTGTGTAGCTCAGGTGCCCACAGACCCCTCGCTTCTGCTCCTACATAGCTCTGCTGGTTGCAGCCTACCCACTTACAGGCTGCGCCATTGGACAAGCTATGTCAGGGCCGGTCGGAAAAAGCTGTCGCTGCATGCTATGCTACGCTTCTGCCTGTCTGTGCTATGTGGCTCTGGTTGCCGTGTTGTGCTAAGCAATGACGCTGCCGCTCGGGTCACTCTCGATGCCGTGCGCTGGACGCGTGCACCACTCCAACAAAACAGAGCTCTCTTTGCCTATTAAATTCAACCAACTCAAAGCCTTGTAGTTCAATTCGTTGCAGTAGGTGTAGCTATGGAAGTTACCTAGCTAATGAGCCCACATCAAGAGCCACCTGCGCTATGCGGTCAATGAATTTTGGAAATTTGTCGCCTTCAGTCAGCCCCGCCGGAGCCCAAATCAATTTGGGGGGTAAGCCTCAGTTTATTCTAATATCTTTCCAATTGCTTGTCACAAAATCATCTCCCCTTGACATGGTGGTCCTGCGCTCGCATAATCAAACTGAGGGATACACATCAACGCCATGACACGCCATTGCAATCCCAAATAGCCGCCACCCTCACTGCTCGCACGTGGTCAGCTCATCTCGGACCTCCTCTGCCCTAACTGATTTCAAGGGTCAGGAAAGGGCCATATAGGAGTCAAATTTGGGCACGACCGAGGCAGGCCTTCTGTCGGAGCCATGTGGGGCCAGGAGGACAAGCTGCGTCGAGCTAGGGCGCGTGTGGCAGAGCTGCGTAGGAGCATGGGCATGGGGCCTGTCGGTGTAGAGCTACGCAAGGGTAGGGGCAGGGTGGAGCGGGGGGAGCTGATCGGGAGCCCCACCTCCATGTCCGCCGCGGCGTTGTCCACGCCATTGTCCTCTGTCAGCATGTGGACCACGCGAGGCAAGAGAAAAGACCTGACCGCGGGGTAAGGGAAAAGACTTGAACACTTACAAGCGGGGCCCACTTGTCAGGTGTCCGTATCAAGATCATAGCCCACATCAGCATGCCAGCGTGGCAAAACCGCTCTGCAAAACCACTATAGGGGTTGATTTGAACGGTTTGCAAAGATGAGGGGGTCAAATACTTGGTTTTATATGTTAGGGGGTGATATAGTCTGGTAGCCATAGGTGAGGGGGTGGTGTAGACTTTTTCCTATTTATAAAACTTGGTATACATAGCTTCTGCAAAGATTTGAGGCAGTTCATTGGTATTCCATGCTTCATCAAGCAAAACATCTCTTACTGCCATCAACATCTTTAGAAATAGGTGAGCCATTGGATGCATACCTTCAGAAAATGCTTTGGTAGCATCACTAAACTGTTCTAAATTCCATGAAGCGATTCAGCTACTTTGTACTTAGCTTCATTCAACATGTCATATGTAGCATTCTAGCAGTGGGGAACATCTAGAACCAGCCACGACTTGCCTTTGAGTCCCAATGCCTGAACAATTGAAAGATTCTTGTTGTTTTTGATAATTGAGTGACAACATTACGTGGACTAATTATGTGTGATTGAGATAATACACATGATATTGGTTCACATGTGATAATGCAATGAAGGAGCTTATTGTATATGAGAGATGACATGGAGTCATGTGACTAAGTTAGAGAAGGTCAAGATGAGACTTAGCTTGATGGACCGGTTGCAAGTGTGAAGGGAAGTTAAGGTTTTGAAGTGATGGACCGCGAGACGGTGAAGCTTGGGAAAAACTTGGCGCCGACAGACCGACACAGCGATGAAGAGCAAATGAGGTCAAAATCGATATACCAATAATAGGGTCATGTGATGGTATGAAATGATCATATCATTCTTGATCGTGTTGATGCATGTGTGGCATCAACACTTGGAGGAGATGGAGTGAAATGAAAATGCATAAAGAAAATATATAACCTAGGACATTTCATTTCGTCAGTTATAGTTGCTTAGAGAAGTTTATAACCGAGTTTAGAATAGATGACCATACTATCAAGAGGGGCAAACTTGTTTGCTTATCGGTTATCTAGTGTCACTTGAGCTAGACTAGCTCGGCCACTCGTAAATCGGCCCATTGGTTGGGTCTCACACTAATGTAGTGTAATCCCATACAAGACATTTGTACAATTAGCAGGGACCACTATTAGATCGACGACCGATTTAGCAGGCAGCGGCACCGTAAAATTTGCAAAAAGCTACTCTTCCCAGCCAAATAAAGCTCATCATATGCGAACTTGCAAAGGAAAGGAAAACTAACTAGCATCCGGGTTTCGGTCACGGCAAAATCTCAAAACAAGGCTGGTGACTCATCCTTGGACCATGATGATTCAGATGATTTGTAGTTTTGTACTACCTACCACCTTCTCATATATAGTGTCACTCCACTAACACCAACCCCATAATCTCTCTTACAAAACAAAATCAAAACAAAATTAAAACAAAACCAAAACAACGACCGCCGTGATCTGCCGATCATCCGATCGGGATGAAGATCCCATTTCATGCTTGCTTTCAGTTTCAGGTGGCAGAGCTTCCACTACAGGAAACTGGTGCTTCGCCGAGCGGTGGCAGCGGTCGGCGAAGGCCAGAAAACGGTCAGCGAAGGCTTCGCCGACCGTTTTGCTCATCGGCCCCTCGGCCGGGAATTTTTGGTCGGCATAAAGATTCGCCGACCACCAAAAACGACGGTCGGCGAAGAAAAGTAGCCATTAACGGAGCACCAAAGTCGACGTCCGTTACGCCCTCTTTGCCGACAGGGGGTGGTCGGTGAAGACGTTTTTTTTTTGCCGACCGTCTGCCTAGGGGGGCTGTCGGCAAAGGTTTATTTTTTATTTTTTTAAAAAAAAATCGTCGCCGACCAACGTCCATGTAGGTGCTCGGCAAATCTGTTTTTTTAAAAAAAAACTTCGCCGACCGCCTACCATCTTGATGCTCGGCGAAGGAGTTACCTTCGCCGACCGTCGACGGTCGGCGAAGCTGGGAATGTGGCCGCGGCCGGGCATTTTTTTCCTAGCTTTGCCGACCGCAATTGCGCAGGGCGGTCGGCAAAGCCTCCTTCGCCGACCGCAATTGCTCAGGGCGGTCGGCGAAGCCCTGAAAAAATGTTATTTTTTTTTTGTTTTCGCTTTCCCCCTTGACAAACAAACACATGCATAATATATATCTCATCCATTCAATCACAGAACATATATATATCGCATTGCACACATCCGCCACATGAAACACAACGATATATCACATAAAACAAGTTGCACAAGTCTACATCGAGTCTCACAAGTCCAACATCATGTCCACAAGTCCAACATCAAGTTCACAAGAGAAACAAGTCCACAAATGATCCGCATAAGTCGCTGGGAGTCTCACAAGCTCATGTAGTTGGTGGCAAGGGTGGGAAAGGTGGAACTTGATGGTTCGGGACGGGAAGTGTTGCTCATCACCGGAGCACCTGCAGTACTGGGATGATTCGACCCCGCCGATCCCGGAGTGGAAGCCTTGCGCAAAGAAGACAATGTTGCGGGTGTTAGACATGATTATTTGAAACGAAAATCGAAACTCTTTGCTATCATACTCCACGGGAGTACCTAGAACGGCCCGAGTCCGCAGCCGTGGAACGACCGGACCTAGGAGCCCGGTGGCGAGACTATATCCACCGTCGTGGCAAGGAACCTAGTAAGTTCCTCGCACTTGGCCGCCATTGTCGCCGCCGGGCCTCCACCTCCCCGACGGCGCCTCCTTTCCTCTACTAGTCGCTGGGCTAGCCGCTGGGCCTCCACCTCAAGGGCACCGAAACGGCCCCCGTGCCACGCTTGCTCGGGCCGTATCGGCGGGTCCGTGTCCGCCCTCCGTGCTCGGACGTCGGAGAGTCTCAAGCGGGAGCCGCCGATGATCTTTGCCGGCGACGCCCAACCTCCCCGTGCTTCTTGCCTCCAAAAGTGGCCATGATGATGTTCGTATCAATGTCATGGGCGCCCGGATCGTAGTCCTCCCCATATTTCTCGCCGAGTCGCCGCCCCTGTACTCAACGATCCGTTGGCCCACACCGAGTTCTTTGTACGCCTCTCGCGGGTCGTTGACGTCATAGGAAACGCCGAGGCGGCCCTCTTCTTGTGCGACATGCGTAAGACACGCCGGTCGGTGCGTGTCTTGCCCGGATGTGTCTTCACCGTGAGAAACAAAGGAAGAGGATTAGTGACTGGAACGACGAGAAAATAAGATTGAGCTTAACAAAAGAAAAGCGCTTACCCATAATTCTTTGTACTCCGCAAGGCTCCGATTGCCTTGGTGGTGTGATGGACCTTGCATCACCAAACGTTTTTCTCGGGCATCGTCGTGCACCTTTTGCCACTCCTCCATCAACAATCATATGCTACATCGACAAGAAGAAGCCGGGTGGGAAGATTTTCTCCAACTTACAGAGTAACACAGGTGCCGCCTTTTCCAACCGTCTACAAACGGTCCGAGAGATCGCCTTTGCACACACGGTGGGCGGAAGAAATAACTCAACTCGCCAAAGACTAGCCATACATTCTCGGGGACAAAGCCTCGAACCATCGAGGGAAGTACCGCTCAATCCATACGTGATAGTCATGACTCTTCATCCCATTGACTCGCATAGTAGTTAAATTGACTCCCCTCTTCACATTATGTGCATACCCATCCGGAAACCTCGGTGTCTTCATCCATTTAAGTACCTCCTTTCTTTTTCTCTAGACAAGACAAAATCGACTTTGGGCCTTCGCCATCTCTTGCCGCTGCGGGAGGCCTCATCTCTTGATTTGGTCTATCGCAAAGTTTTGCCACGTCCACTCTAGCCTTAGGGTTGTCCTTAGACTTTTCGGTGTCCATGAGTGTGCAAAAAAGTGCTTCGGCGATATTCTTCTCATGAAAGGCATATTGTCAAGGTGATGTGGCACAAGAAGGTCATCATGATAGGGAGCCTCTCCAAGCCCGACTTATGAGTCCACATATCTTTGTGACCATACCCCCACAAAACCCTTTGTTGGTATTTATTAAGTGCAAAAAAGAATATAAAGGGTTCCGCAAGCGCCACGTAATATATATACCATTGTAGCTTTTATCGGGGAGTATTCCAGTATCGTTATTTATATTTTCCACAGGGAAGCAAGGGTAAAGACTATGATAAATCAAAATCATGTATCTACTAACTTAATATACCAACTAAACTAAAGTGAGGGGTAAATAATGTATATGATATGATAATTAATAGCACTTAACCGGGGAATATTATAATATAGAATAGATAGCTAGATCGAGAGGACAACGGGAGAGATCTAGGTTCCCGAATACTTCTCTAGTACTTTGGTTCTTGAGTAACTAAGGCATGAAAAGGTATAGCGATCATAAAAGAACACTTCGGGACATCAGAACACTAGCCACGGAAAGGGATGAGAAGGGGGCTAGGAAGCTCCGACTACGGTCCTACACTACCAATCCGAACGTGGTGGAATACGTCGGCCGTTAGGGCTGTCACCACCTAGGGCTACCACAACTATCCGTGGGATTGGGTGTAATCTAAGGTAACCTCTAGTCTAGACACCATGTCCACACTATTAATTACTACTCTAATCATCATGAATAACTAGAGCACTCAATACGAGCGAAGATCCAATGCAGTTATATAACAACTATATTCTAATCAATAACATGAAAGGCATAAAAGTACTAGAAAAGATAGATCTAATTATGGCATAAAGTCTAATAGAATTGAGATACAAAGAAATATACGAGTAACGCCGAAGACTTCTCCAGAACCGAACGCTAGTTCCGCTCTCCCTAACTCTCTACTAGATCTATTCTATTACATTGTAGTTGTCTAATCTAATTCTCCAGGCGTCGTGCCTCCATCTGATGAGATATGTATGAGATGATCTGAGATGCTTGAAGCCAGGGGCCTAGGGGTCTATATATATGGGTCTTCTTATGTCTCTTCAGCTTCAGCAAGCAATATGGTACTAATCTTCATGGGCCTTGACAATGAACGATGACCATTGGATCAAACCGACATTATACGACCGGTTTAGATTGCGTCTTAGAGTCGGGTTGAGGAAGCTTTCGAAGCGGGGCTTGCTTGGCGCAGGGGGGCAGCCGATCGGCGATTATTGGGCCGATCGGCCCGGAGGGTGTCCCACGGGTCATGGGTGCGTCGTGGCTTCGGAGTCTTCTAGATGATGTTTTCTTGGGTGTTAAGTTTCGTTCACGTCGGGTGTAATCCGGAGCCTTCTAAACTTGTTTCGAGTTGGATTGCGTTATTTAATTCTACCGTTTTTCTGTTAAGTCCCTACAAATCACAACTTTACCAAAACTCATGGAAATCATTAGTATAAACCCCTAATAAGGTTATCTAATTATATCTTAGTCCTTTTCCATGTTTAGTTGACAATTAAAAGTATACGTTAACATGTGTCAACAAACTCCCCCAAGCTTACCCTTTGCTAGTCCCTAGCAAAGCTATATGCTATATTAGGATCAGGAGTTGCTACTACGCTTTCATACCTCAGAAGTACTGTGTTTATCAGAAATAAATTCTTCTCTTAACCAGATTGCTCATACCTGTTTACCATGGGGTGTAGCCTTTTCATGAATCATAAGCAAGATAAACAATCAAGTTAAGTACCATGTCTCAAGTTCTTCGATCAACTATCATCCCGGGTTTTTCAATATTTTTTAAAAAGAAACTCGAGATCCTATGTATGACCCTCTTAAGTAGATGGTGGTAGTGGAGTTACACATGTGGTAGGACATACATAGTGGGATGATAGTGGTGAAGTGGATGAGGATGAAAGGTAGTAAATAGCCCTTAGCCTTTTTCTAGCATTTTTCTTCTCAAACACCTTGGACTATATCTCTCTTTCTAGAAATTGCTAGGACCTGGGCTGTCCATTCTTGGAGAGGTGGGCTTTGCCCCAGACTTTTGTCCATTTTTCTCTCTCCCTAGAGATGTGGGCCCTACTCACCCTCGGACACGTGTCCATTATTCATCTCTAAATATATTTTTTTTTATTAGGGAGGTAGGCCCTTTCGCCTAGTATGACTTTTGTCCGTTACTCTCCCTCTCTCATCTCACTTTTTCTCTAAATATTTATTTTTTTTTTCTCTCTTTCTTTTTTTTTTTTCGAATGTAGCCCAGCCTCTATTTGGCATAAAAACACCGAGAGAGACATATCCAAAGATTGCAAGAGTTTATTTTTATAATTATGGCTAGCGGCTTGATGGAGTATGGGGATGCGTGCTTAGGGTTAGAAGCGGCGTATTTAGTGGAGTGGGATGATCTTGATGCGAATGATAAACTCTTAAGGGTCATAGCTAAGGAACTCATCATGTAATGTTTTATAATTTTCAAAGATAAAAAAACCGTGAATCGGGTATCTCTAGGAAGATGATAAACAAGCACTCAACTTTTCATGTATCTTTATCTTTTAATGCTAAGCCTCGATTAAGCATGTGCTTCCCACAGTGTTTGGGTTTAGAGCAAATTAAGCATTTAAAGCTTTGGGAGAATCTAAGTCCAAAGTGTAAGTACTTTTAAGAGGGATTAAGGCGGAGCCACTATTCATCATTTCCATACATAGGGATCATCTTCGGCGTTAATTTTATTCTAGCAAACCTAAGCACACTATCTATTTATTTATTTATAGCAAACATAAAGATCAAACTATATATATAACTTAAACTTTTTATTTAGTTTTCTATAGTTATGCATCTTTTTATATCTTTTTAACAAAACAAACATACCAAACTAGTAGTAAATAAGGTAAAGGATAAGAGTACTTTTACGGATAATGGGGTTGCACTCCCCAAGCTGGATCTTGACAGTCTTTTAGAGATGTAGACGTGAGGTAGACTGTGGTGGTGTGGTAGGTTCATGCTAAAACCGTGCACACCGATGATTCTTTCCTGCGAGATATTAGTGGACGTATACCCGAAGGATTGCAATTATTTGAAGAACATGTTGTTGTCCAAAGGTTGATATAAACTCATCTATGCTAACAAAAAGATGGTTCTTTGATTACTTTAGCACATATATTGTTTATCGTATATTTTTTTAACAAATTATGTTCTTAGCTGCACTCTAGCAAGGATCAAGGCAAATGTAACTTTTAGCAAAAAAAAAAAAAATAAATGATGTGATACTTACAGATCTTTCTTCTATGAGGAACGATCGGGTTTTCCTTCTCAAGCAGAGTTGTTGGAGTTCATCATACGCCTTGCCTCACCTCTATTGTGAGTTCATCTCTTGACTTACCCGTATTGAATATGATAGTTTTCTCGCAAGGGTTAGTCAAAATAATCGCTATCTACTAGAGTATACTCTTGGTTCAAAAATCAACCTAAACACCACGTCTAATTTGATTTAGGAAAGCAATTTAACTAGCATTAAAAAGCCTTTGAAAGCACGATCAACACTCCTAAACTAGGCACCATGCTTCATTTAAGAGATGTATGAGAAATACTTCAAACTAGAGCATACTATAGCAGCAACAACGGTGGCATGAAAGTATCATAGAGATTTACTTAAATAGAGATGAAAGAGCATGATCATGGTGAGGATAATATTTATTATATATTTTTTTTATTTTATATGCAACGACATGATTGGGTGATTGTAAGGAGTTAAACATGCAATGGACTTACTATGAGGAAACATAAACTAGGTGGAGTAGAATGCATGAATTATTTAAGGGAAACATGCAATGGAATGCAACAATTGAAAAGATAACTACTCATAAATTAAAGTTCATGAGCAAGACTTTCTCACCTTTGATCATACTTACCATGACTCACTAATGGAGCTTGTGAGTTGTGCGGCTTCTATTTTCGTCACTTGAGATGTGCTTTGAATTCTTGTGACGACGACCTTTTCTTCAATCTACACATGGTTAGAATAATATATATAAATGTACCTAAGAGATGGCAGGGCTCCGGTGTTGATGGATCTTGATGTTCAAAACACCCCTGGTTTCTCCTTGAGGAAGCTTTGGGAAGGTCGCGACGGCATCAAATGTCCCTGTCTATTCCACACTCAACGTAACAAGGGTAATCCTACTAAAGCTAATTGATACACTAAATTAGCAGATATCAAGATCATTATCAAAATCTTTACGCCGAATGCTTCTAAGAACGGCGCCCAAAAAGCTTGTTGGTATTTATTAAGTGCAAAAAGAATATAAAGGGTTCGCAAGCGCCACGTAATATATATACCATTATAGCTTTTACCAGGGAGTATTCCAGTATCGTTATTTATATTTTCCACGGGGAAGCAAGGGTAAAGACTATGATAAATCAAAATCATGTATCTACTAACTTAATATACCAACTAAACTAAAGTGAGGGGGTAAATAATGTATATGATATGATAATTAATAGCACTTAACCGGGGAATATTATAATATAGAATAGATAGCTAGATCGAGAGGACAACGGGAGAGATCTAGGTTCCCGAATACTTCTCTAGTACTTTGGTTCTTGAGTAACTAAGGCATGAAAAGGTATAGCGATCATAAAAGAACACTTCGGGACATCGTAACACTAGCCACGGAAAGGGATGAGAAGGGGGCTAGGAAGCTCCGACTCACGGTCCTACACTACCAATCCGAACGTGGTGGAATACGTCGGCCGTTAGGCTGTCACCACCTAGGGCTACCACAACTATCCGTGGGATTGGGTGTAATCTAAGGTAACCTCTAGTCTAGACACCATGTCCACACTATTAATTACTACTCTAATCATCATGAATAACTAGAGCACTCAATACGAGCGAAGATCCAATGCAGTTATATAACAACTATATTCTAATCAATAACATGAAAGGCATAAAAGTACTAGAAAAGATAGATCTAATTATGGCATAAAGTCTAATAGAATTGAGATACAAAGAAATACCGTAACGCCGAAGACTTCTCTTGCAACCGGAACGCAGCTCCGCTCTCCCTAACTCTCTACTAGATCTATTCTATTACATTGTAGTTGTCTAATCTAATTCTCAGCGCCGTGCCTCCATCCGATGAGATATGTATGAGATGATCCGAGATGCTTGAAGCCGGGGGCCTAGGGGTCTATATATATGGGTCTTCTTATGTCTCTTCTTCAAAGCCAAGCAATATGGTACTAATCTTCATGGGCCTTGACAATGAACGATGACCATTGGATCAAACCGACATTATACGACCGGTTTAGATTGCGTCTTAGAGTCGGTTGAGGAAGCTTCTCGAAGCGGGGGCTTGCTTGGCGCAGGGGCGGGCCGATCGGCCCGATTATTGGGCCGATCGGCCCGCAGGGTGTCCCACCCGGGTCCGCGGTGCGTCGTGGCTTCCGGAGTCTTCTAGATGATGTTTTCTTGGGTGTTAAGTTTCGTTCACGCCGGGTGTAATCCGGAGCCTTCTAAACTTGTTTTGGAGTTGGATTGCGCATTTAATTCTACCGTTTCCTGTTAAGTCCCCGCAAATCACAACTTTACCAAAACTCATGGAAATCATTAGTATAAACCCCTAATAAGGTTATCTAATTATATCTTAGTCCTTTTCCATGTTTAGTTGACAATTAAAAGTATACGTTAACATGTGTCAACAACCACCACCTTGGGCCTTGGCCACAAGAGAATCTAGCCGAGCACGGACCTCGGCACCGATCTTCATCTCGCGGTTGAGGTTCGTCACTACGACCCCTTTTGTAAAGTTCTTCGTGTCTTGTCCGAATGGATGGTCAAGAGGCGTAAACCGACGATGTAGGTCGAACGGCGAAAACTTACCACCCGCCCGCAAACCCGATGAACATCGACTTTCCTTGCATATCGGGCGCGGGAACTTTCCATGAACACACCCACCGAGAACAACCCATATGCCGGGGAAGTCATGAATTGAGTATCGGGTACCAAACATGCATTTTGAACACCGCTTTCAGAGTTCGGCCGTATGTCCATACGCTTCATCCCAAGCCTTGATCAATTCATCGATCACAGGCTCTATAAACACACCCATCTTGTTCCCGGGTGGCCCGGAATTATAAGCGACAAGAATATGGTGTCCGTTGAAAGGCGACACCAGGGGGGAGATTCAGGGGGATAACGAATACGGGCCAACAAGTGTATGGGGCCGTACTCATTCCATAGGGATTGAACCCATTCATTTGCCCAGCGACACGTACATTACGCGCCTCCATTGCTTTCTCGGGATGTTTTCCATCAAAGTATTGCCATGCTTCACCATCCGATGGATGTATCATCTTGTCTAGAGTGTATCGCTTGCCATTTTTGTGCCACGTCATCTGCTTAGCGGATTCCTCGGTCATGTATTGTCGTTGAATCCTCGGTACAAACGGAAGGTACCGTAGTATTTTTTTGGCGACTTTACTCCGCTTCATCCGACCATCTCCGCTTGGGACCTCTTCGTACTTAGAGGCTTTGCACTTTGGACAATGCTTTGCATCGGCGTGCTCTTTCCTAAATAGGACACACCCATTCTCGCAAGCATGTATGCGCTCATACGGCATCTTAAGTGCGTAAAGAGTTTTTGGGAGTCATACATGCTCGATGGTATGTTATGGCCCTTTGGAAGCGTGGTGCCAACAATGGACAACACCCTATCGAAGCCTGTTCGACTGATGTTCAATTCAGACTTCAGCCCTAATAAGCGACAAATGCCATCTAGTTGTGAAACCGTTGTGTTCTCATGAAGGGGTTTCGCCGCCGAGTCCAACATTTCATAGAAATTCTTTGCCTCCTTCTCCATCGCCTCCTTGTCACGTGCTTCATTGAAAAGTCCTTGGTGGACATCATCTAACATATCTACAACCCCGCCTCACCATCACAATCCTCGAGGCGTGCTCTCCCCTCCTCCTTCTCTCATACGTTGTGCTTCACCATGGTATACCCACACGGTATAGTTCTTGGTGAATCCAACATCTAGAAGATGACGTTGCATATCCTTTCGGCCGACTCTTCGTGTTGTCACATTTTACCGCAGTGGACACCAAACGAGCAAATGACCACGAGCACGAGCGTTGCCCCATACCATTTCCAAGAACTCATTGGTCTTGTCCATCCATTCTTCGTCAAAATCACGCTTTACTTCTCCAACCGTCGTACATCCACCGGTGGTCGCCCATCCTTTAGCAACCACGTAATTCCAACCATGAGTTCAATCTACATGGTGTTCCTACTCTAATAGGCCAGATAAGTCCTAATCCCACCGGCGGATGCGAGATGGGGTTTCCATGCTCCGATCCGACCGAGACAAATTCCGGCAAAGCACCTCCCCGCTGTTCTCCCGATACACGCCCTAGAAGGGAGAGTGTGTATCCGAGAACGGTGGGGAGGTGATGCCAAACTCGCCGCCGAATCGAGCGAACATGGAGCCCGACCCATCTACGTATCCGCGGGCCGCCCAAAAACGTGGACAACCGAATGCAGTCGGGGCCGTAGATATGCAAAGAAATCCATACCTCCAACCGTATCTCTTTCGGACGGAGACGCCTAACTAGGTTACGCGATCTACGACCATCATATGTAAGAGGGTTATACCTAGCGGTGCAGGTGCATCAAAGAAGCCGGGCGGTGAAGTCACGCACCGCGCGGCACCGACGGGCTGTCACCCGAAAAAAGACAGGTTCAATTAGAAATTTCGATTTAACCTCCCTACACACCGAGGTTTTCAATACCCGCAAGAAAACAACGCACGATGGCCGACCAACACATATGCATACACATCGAACTCAATTCTTCATTGTCGGCACACATTCATATACAACGGCGGCCGCGGCGGTACGAATGCTCACCTAGCTTGGGCGGTGGGACGAACGGGCGGCACGACGACGAACCACGAGCACGGACACGAACGGGCGGCACGAGGACGGCGTCGACCTCCTCCTCCTCCACCTCCTCCCCTCCTCCTTCTCTTCCTCCTCTTCCCTCCTCCTTCTCCTCCCCTCCTCTTCCCTCTTCCCTCCTCCTCTTCCTCCTCCTTCCCCTTCTTCTTCTCCTCCCTCCCCTTCTTCCCTAGCACCGGCCCCCTTCTCTCCTCCTCTTCCCTCCCCTTCCTCTTCTTCTCTTCACGTGGGGGCGGCGGGCGGCGCGTCAGCGTCGGGGCGTGGCGGCGGCCGCGGGTCCGGCGGGCGGCCTGGGCCGGCCGGCTGCCGGGGGGGGCGGCTACCGGCGGCGGGGGGGGCCGACGCCGGCCGGCCGGTGGCGGCGGCGTTGGGGAGGGGCGGCCGCGCCGCTGGTGGGTGTCGGGGCGGGCAGGGGCGTGTGTCGGGAGGCGGGGGCGGGGCGCCGGGGCGGAGGCGGGCGCTGGCCGCCGGCTCGGCCGGCACGGCCGCGGCGGCGGCGTCGGAAGCGTGCGCGGCGCGTGTGTTCGTGTGTGTGAGTGTGGAGTGTGGAGTGTGGTGAGGGTGAGTGAGTGTGGGTGGGTATGTGGTTTCCTTTTTCTATTATTTTTTGGATATTCGCCGACCTGGGCCGGATCGGGGTGGTCGGGCGATGTTTTTGTTTTTTTAAAGCGATCGGCGGGGGGGCGCTGGAAAAAACTTCTTCGCCGACCGCCCCTTAGGCTTGGTGGTCGGTGAAGTTTTTTTTTTTTTTTAAACCGAACATGGGGGCTTAGGGACAAGGCTTCACCGACGCCCTTAGGCATGGCGGCGGTCGGGCGAAGAGGACTTCGCCGAGGGCATGTTTGCGCTCTCGGCAAAAGTAATTTTTTTTTTGATTTTTCACTTCAAATTTTTTTCTGGAGCTTAGATAGAGTGTTTACAAGTACATGTTAAAAAATTGGGACATTTTTTCTGCATATTTTACTATTTTTTAATATTTTTCTTCTTTTACTCGAATATTTTTTGACAACTAAAATTTGAACCGCAGGTCCTCTAAAAATGGAATTATGTGATTGGAAAAATGATATTCTTGTTTGTTAGTATATTTTGAGCCCTCATCTATGGACACGTGAGAAAATCCAAAGATCTTGTGCGCGAGACATTTTCGATTCCCGTGCCGCGAATCATTTTAAAATTCTAAAAAAAAGAAAACGAAGTCGGAAATTCATGAAATTTGACAAGTCATCGTTATATTGCATGTTTAAACTGTGGAAAAAATTTGAAAAGGTTTCATGCAAGTTTGCATCCCGGATCTGCTTGAAACCCTAGACATCTCAACTAAAAGTTTCATTTATCACATGCCGGAGATGTCTTGGTAACTGCCCCGAGATGCAAACATCCACTAAATCGACTCAAACTTTTTTTCGTAGTGTACACATGTGATATAAGGACAACTCGTCAAGTTTCATGATTTTTCAACTCCGTTTGTATTTTATAGAATTTTAAAACAATCGACCCGCAAGTGAGTCGACGTGTTTCGCCACGCACAAGATATTCAAATTTTGGTGCCCGGCCATGGATGAGGACTCAATATAGACTCACAAGCATGTTTATCATTTTTTGAATCATTTAGATCCATTATTCGAATCACTTGCAGTTCAAATTTTAGTTTTCGAAAAAGAAATTCAAATATAACATGAAAACTCATAAAATATAGTAAAAAAGATTTAAAAAAATCCCAAACTTCAACAATGAACTCTATGTACTGTAGCTAAGGCACAGAAAAAGTTGTGATGGCAAATTCAAAAAAAATTATACTTTCGCCGAGCTCCAAAAGGTGCTCGGCGAGGCAATCTTTGCCGAAAGCACCGGTGGGCACAAGTGCTCGGCAAAGACGACCTTCGCCGACCGCCCTTATGGAGTGCTCGGCGAAGAGCCGACGCTTCGGTGTTTTTTCCGAGGACACGCGGGCAACGCGGGCATTGGTTTTATCAAAAAAAAATACTACGAGAACCGAACGCCGGACGGTCGGGCGAAGAGGTTGATCTTTGCCAATCGGCCGGACGGTTGCATGTCGGCGGTGTGCGAACTTTCGTCGACCGTTACGTTGGCGCCGGAAATGCCGACGGGTTTTCTTCGCCGGCCGTGGCGGTCGGCAAAGAGGGTTCTTTGCCAAGCGTTGCTCTTTTTGCCGAAGATATTGGTCGTCGGGCGAAAGACTCCTTCGCCCGACCGTGTCCCTTTGCTAAACGCGGCGGTCACGAAGAAATCTTCGCCGACGGTGAGATTTTTTCGTGGTCGGCGAAACGCGATCCGCTTCGGCGAAGATCCCTGTTTCCCGTAGTGAATTCCTGTCATGCCATCTAGAGATTTTTGCTTTTTTCACACTAGTGCTTTCCCTTTTTGCTCTTTCTTTAGGAAAATGGCATTACAATTTGTAATCCGCTTCCATCTTTTTTAACGAAATCCTCTCCCATCTTGTTCCTGCTCATGTATGACTCAGCTCGATGGTATATATATCCTTTTCTCCCCGCCCCCTTCCCTCTTTTTGTTGGAAACATATCAACAAGCTGTAAAAAGAAGGGACCATGTTTAAAGCTTTAGCTCGTGTTGTGGAGAATCTGGAGATAGATATATACCTTTTGTATTCAATTAACTGGTCATCTTCAATTCGGTACATGGATAAGATGATTCGAAAAGAATTAATAACCTGTTATCCATGGCGAGTGCCTCTCGCGTACGTCCGTCCATAATCCATTACTCCATCATCGTCACTGCAGACCTACCAAAACGGCACGAGGTACGGAAAAGGGTGCACGAGGCCGCCGACCCCCTGTAGTTCATCTATCTATCTATCTATCTATCTATCTATCTATCTATCGTCTTGCCAGTTTCCCCTTGCTTGACAGGAGAGGCGAGAGATCACGGGCGGAAATGCCTCGCCAAATCGCCACTGCCACTTCACTTCTCATATGGTACCGGCTTCAGCAACCGCTGAAAGAGCATCTCGTTCAGTTGGTGATAGTTACCTCTTTTTGCCCAGAGCAGGATGACGACGCAGGAAAGGCCCCTGAAATCGGCATTTGCCCGGAGCATTCCCACGATCGCCTCCTAGTGGATATCGTCGTCACCCGCATGGCCACGTCGTCGTGCCGTGGCCCGTGGTCCGTGGCCATTGGTAGCAGGAACGACGGTACTGCTGGCTGGTCCGGCCGGCCCGGCGAGTGCCTATAAATCCTGCAGCTGGTTGGTTTCGCTGGGGGCAGCGTCTTCACACTTCAGCCTTCACAAGACAAAGCAAAGCAACTGCGTGAAGAGTTTCCAAGAGACAGCAATCAAGGATGGGGTCTCTGCTCAGCCTATACGGCAGCGGCGGCCGGAGGAGGATGAGCCGCGCAGGTGGCACGGCGGCGCCGGTGAGGCGGCTGTTGAGGAGACTGAGGTCCAGCTTCGGCCGGAGTGCGGCGCGGCCGAGGCGAAGCGCGGTGAGGTTCGGGTACGACCTGCACAGCTACTCCCAGAACTTCGACGACAGTGTCGCCTCGTCATCTCCGGCGGCCATGGCTTGTTCGTAGCTAGGATTCTAGAACCAGCAGGATTATTCTGCTTATTCTGTGATGTAGCCAAGATATTAGTACGTGTGGCTTTAGTGATTCCTCACTGAGAGATGGAGTCAGTTCTTGTATATACAAATTATTTCGTCTTTGTTCTAATTAGCTAGCTATGCACAAGACAGTGCCCTGCCATAGATCAACAATCACCAGATTGCTTGGGTCAGCTGGTTGAAACTTGAACGGATGGATTTAATCTCTTGATTTAAGCTGCATGCTCTGTATGCTGATTTATAGATTTATTATCGAGGTGACCGGCACACCTGTTGCAATGGGTACGTTTGATTGAAAATTATTGTTACTGAAGTGAATCGTTAATCCAATTAAAAATGATTGTCACACGAAGAAAGATTTTATTGGATTCAAAATTTGCTCTAGAAAGGAAGTCACTATAGCAGTTTTGACACTACAGTGGCATTGTTCCACATTGTTTATCAATGTCCGTTAGTAGCTTTGATAGAGTATCCAAGTTATTTTGCTTGTGGACTAACATGTCCTACAAAAATCCTATAGTGCATCCTGCTTCTTGGGACCGATAATTTAAGAATTTGTGGGATTTTTACAAAGATAATTATAGCTTGAAACGACATGAATTCTCTTCTAGTTTCACCAGTTTACCTATAACAATGTGGACTTATGTTGTTTTTGGATTTGAAGACTTGAAATGTTGTTGAATTGTGTGTGGTATATGATGACAAAAGTTTGAATTACAATGGTGTTGATGTTGAAGTGGAATTTAGAATGGATGCGTATGCAAAAGGGAAGGAAATCAAGAAATACAGGGGAAACTTTAGGAAATGAAGAAATGAAAAAAAAATAGTTCTCAGAATATGCTAAAATGGTTTTAATTAGGGGAATCTTCTAAACCAACATGAGACACAGTGTACAGGACCTGCTGGAGTTGCTCAGCAAATGTGAATTTTTGAGGAAGTAATCCCCTTGGTATAATGTTCCAAACCACTTGTTGACTTCTTGTATTGCTAGAGAGTAATAATCACTAGTAGTTCGGTTTTTTATACCCGTTTTATCCTCTTCTTTTCCTTTTTTAGTAGTAGCTATAGTAAAAGTGGAGTGGTGGTGGGAGTTTTAGTGGTTTTGGTTGTAATTTCTCTTTTTTTTTCCATTTATTTGTCTAATAAAATATCGGCAAAAGCTTTTTGCCGCCTTTCGAAAAAAACTAGTATTGCTTGCCAAATAGTTCGGTGTTAGAACATTCCATGAAATACATCCGTGTAATTTAGCCTGGTCCTGACTACTAGTGATTGACCAGTTTAGCATGCATCAGCACCATCAAATCAGAAAAAGCTAATCTCGACAGCTAAATAAAGCTACTGATCTCAAGGTGGAAGGAAAGAAAAAAGTGGCATCCGGTTTCGGTCAGGGAAAACCCTCAAAAAGCAAGGCTGACGACTCATCCTTGGACCATGATGACTCGGATGATTGGTACTACCATCTTCTCTCTTATGAAAAACAGAAGAAAACAAATGCAAAATCAAGAAAACAACGACGACCGGTTCTTTGTAGTGATTGTGATCTGCCGATCGATCATCCGATCGGGCTGAAGATCGACTCCGATCCATCCCATGCAAGAAGCACCTTGCTGTCATCTAGAGATTTTTGCTTTGAACACTAGTGCTATACCTTTTTCTCTTTCTTTAGAAAACAGAAAATTCGCTCCCATCTTCATCCTGCTCATGCATGACTCAGCTCTTTTATGGAGATATCAAAAAACAATGCTCCTTGCTCCAGCTGTAAAAAGAAAAAGAAAAAAAAACATAGTAACAGTTATCCATGGTGATTGGCCTTGGAGTGCTCTCGCGTGTGTCACCATCTGATCTCCGTAATGGATGCCTCGTCACCATGGCACCATCCGAGCTTATAAAACTCACCATGCATGGCATGGGAGGCACAAGATGTTCAGAAGCTACTACAGCTGCAGCATAGAGAGCTCCGACCTCCGAGCAAAGAAGGCAAGCTTTTGTATAGCGGTTGCAACGAGACTTGTGACTTGTGAGTTGCGACAACGTACTCTTGTGTGAGCGAGAGAGCGAGGATGGCGTCTCTGCTCAGCCTGTACACCGGCGGCAGCTGCAGCCGGGGCGATGCCAGCAGGAGCGGCAGCCCACGATCGGCTGCGGCGGTGAAGCAGCTGCTATCGAGGTTGAGATTCTCTTGGAGGAGACGATGCGTCGCGCGGCCGAGGCGAAGTGCTGTCAGCTTCGGGTACGACCTGCATAGCTACTCGCAGAACTTCGACGACGGCATTGCCTGCCTATAGGCTATAGCCGGCCGCCGTGCCCGTGCCTGGTTAGGACTATATGACTCTAGGAGTCTCATCGATCCATCGAAGCAATTAAGTGTAACTAATTATTGAATGATATTAGTGTTGGTTTATTAGTGTTAATTTCCTGTGATTAGCTGTCTAGCTCTGGTTCATCCAGTTATTGTACCAAAAAAAAAACACTTTGTTTGTGTCTATGAACAGGAGTCAGGACAGCGATTCTATGCTATTGCTTGCCATATGTATATCGATCAACGATCAGAAGATTGCTTTGTTCAGCTGTTGGAATGGATGGATTTGTTGATTCATTAATTTCAATCTGCAGCTGCTCTGTGCTTCTGCGTGCTGATTTATGCATCAAAGTGGCCGACAGTACAGTGTCCTGCTGTGATGGGCATGTTTCATTGCTAGTAATTGTTATACTGAAGTGAATATAAGAATGGATAACCTAAAACTGATATGATTACGGGTGAATGGCCCGATCGAGGAAAAGAAAAACTGATACAAGTATGCGGCATTTTTTTAATTTGATTTGAGGGATCGTGAAGGCCACAGTGATATTTTGGTGTTTCAATTGAAGGTTGCATTGATTGTTGAGGAACTACCCTGCGCTAGAATAGTAAGAAGACTTAGAGTTCGAGGAAATTCTATCTTGTTATTAGCAAGCAAGTTGTTAATTCTTATTAGATGCGCTATGAAAAAGTAATTCTACAAATTTTCAAACCAGAAAATCTAGCTATCTACCCATATATTTCCTTATTATTCATGATAAAAATAACAATTGTCTCATCCGTACATTAACCGTAACAACCTCCTCACAAAATACTGTACATTAACAATAACCCGGTTGCAGCCCTCCGATCCTCCCCCACCTAAAGATCCTACCGTCCATTCCCCTCGGCTTCTGGAGACTACCAGTATCCTCCACTCCACCCTCTCCGCTTGTGCCCTCGATAGTGCAACCTCGCACTGCCGCCCCGCCACCCTCGCTACATGCCGCCGCTGTTACCGTGCCGCCCCGGCTGCTCCACCCTCGCCCACCTTTTCCCTTGCACGCCGCCGCCGCCTCAGCTACAAACGTCGTTGCCTTCTCTCACGGCCTCACCTACGTATCCACAGCTGCCGGGCCGCAACACGGCCCGCGCATGCATCCGCGCTCGTTAATTGGATTGTTAAAGTCTGTGTGGGGTTCACTCTTGCCCCTCTAACCTTCGCAACCGAGGGTTGCGGGATAGGGGGCGAGGGCTTACCATAGGGGAGGAAAGAACAAAGAGCGGAAAGTGGGCCTTAGCTCCCCCTCACCTTCGCTGGGTTTGCCGAGCGTGAGGGTGGGTGGAGAGGTCGTGTTCGAGTGGTGTGATTCAACTTACGGAGGTAGCGGAACAAGCTTCGATTAAGTGGCCATTAATTCATCCACTAACTGACAACCCCTTTCCATATACCCCCTCTGCTATTTATAAGGAGACGAGGGGTCAGCTGGCGTTTTACACTAGGGTACAACGTGGGTTTTCCACTGTCGAGGGGGGTCCTCGCAGGGGCATTTCGGTACAAACACTCGCTGGGGGCAAAATGGTGAACACACACTCCTGCTTCAGCCTGCCCTAGTCGCTTGGGAATCCCGGGCGCCGCCGGTCGCTTCGAAGGTCACTCGCAAAAGTCGCTCTCGCGTGGCCACCTTTGATCCTCGGGCGCCAGTTGCGCGCAGCCTCCGACCTTCGCACCTTTTAGCGCCTGCAGAAACGAAGAGATCCGAAAGTCCGTGGAGGGCGACTCGGGTGTCGTCACCTCACGCCTAGGCTGTACTCAAAGGTTAGTGTCTGGGTTGGGGTGTTCGGAGGTGTTGCTGAAGTTACCCCAGAACCTCACTATACCCCGCGTTTTTGGCCCATTGACGCAGGGTCCGTGGGTCTGGCGGTGGTGGCGAGGGTCACCCTCCCCAACTGTCTCGATTTACTCACTCATTTCCTAAAAAGAAATTATTAATTGGAAACATATAAAAACAATCTTTATTGAAATGGCTCTTCAAATAATGATGTAGAGAACGATTTTAAAAAAAAAATGGAAATGCTTTAACCCTACACAATTCCTTAAAAAGATACGTACATGTTGTTAGCCGGGACTATTGATCGATCGCTTTAGCAGGCAGGAACACCATCAACTCGGAAAGGGCTAATCTTGGCAGCCAAATGAAGCTACTGTTGTAAATTGGCATCGGGTCAGGGCAAAGCCTCAAAAGCAATACTGGCGACTCGATCACTCTTAGGACAATCATTACCGTGAATATACGCCGCCATATTCCACCATATCACCGACCATCCCATTTTGGGATTTGGCGATCTGCCGATCATCCGATCAGGCTGAGACGCATGCAACTAGCAGCTTCGCCTCTTCGTTCTAGAGATTTTTGCTTTAACATGACACTAGTGCGGTGTTCCCTTTCTCTTTCTTTTTAGGATGTGTAGAAATTCATAGTGGCCAGTAGATGACACATTCTAATCCCTTCCCATCTTGATCCTACGCATGGATGACTCATCTCGATGGTACCTTTTTTTTTTTGTTTTTCTTTTTGATTGAAGATATCAAAAGATCGTGCATGTTCCATCTGTAAAAGAGAGAGAGAGAGAGAGAGAGAGAGAGAGAGAGAGAGAGAGAGAGAAAGGTCCACGTTCCAAACTTTAGTCATCTTCAGTACAAGCATTAGATCATCCAAAAAGAATCAACAATGACAACCTGTTATTGTTATCCATGATGTGTGGCTTGTAGTGCTCTCGCACACGTCTGTCCATTGTTGCCGATGACTGATAAATGTAGAAAGAAAGAATAGGAGCCCTAGTGCGCCCCTCTTCTTCCCCCTTCTTGCGCCGCTGCCGCCATGGCGGTTGCTTCGACGCACCTGCCAGCGCCGCCCTATGTTTTTTGAGTACCCCCCGCGGCGAACTCATCGCAAAGGGCCCTCTAAACTAGATATATATAATGTATATCTTATAATATATTTAAATATAGCATGTCCGGTATGATTACAATAGAAAAACAATGTAAAACAATATATTTATACTTCTAGGACTAATATGATTACCTTAAAGAACTATTATTCTTTGCTTGTCATAAAGATTTTGTCGCCGGGCATTTCTTGATGCAAAATCATCAAGGACGGTACTGATCAGAGGGATGCAAATTTTCCTGATTCATTCTGTCCTCCATGGCTTCAATTGCTGCAATCAGTTCTTCTTCCATTGGATCATCATCTTCATTAACCTGAACTTCTGCATCATGTTCTTGTACATGATGATCGGATTCATGCTGATCATGATCAGATTCATGCCCTTGAACCGTTGACATCAACATTGCTTGAACCAACAAAGAACTTACGTATATATAGCTGTTGACACCCAAAAATGGCGTGGTCTAAGTCACGGTAAAAATCGGACTTAGCCATATTTTGGAGGTCCAAGTCACGCAAATTTTCGAGGAGGTTCGAAAAGGGCTCGGAATGCGACCGACCGCCGGCGCGTCCGTCCTAGCGTCCGGTAGGTCGCGCCACGATCGGGTTTGCGGACCTTTCGTTAAACCGATCGGACGCTGTTGACGGAGCGCCCGGTCAACCCCTCGCGAAGTCCGGCCAGCGGCCGAACCAGGCATTTCGAGCCATCGACCGGACGCACTCCATGGGTCCGGTCCAGCGTCCGTCCCGGGGATCCGGTCGTCGCTCGCCGCGAGCCGGGCCGCAGACCTTATCGAAATTCGACCGACCCGTCGACCCGGAAGCGCCCGGCCAAGGCCGATCGCGGCGTCCGGTCACCCGACGCAGGCCCGTGTCCGTACGAGATCCGAACCGATTTGTTTCCAATCGTGTTTAGGTCGGTTTTTGATGTTTGAAACGTCCAAGGACGGTTTCCTAAAAGAATAAGACCACCCTCCTCTATATAATAAAGAGGTTCATGACCGATTTGATCCCATCTACATCCAATCGACAATCAATCTACCTCCTGTCCCGTTTGTAGGTCATCTTCTTCTCTCAACCCCTCTATCCTGCTGTTCGGCGGCGAACTCCGCGTTCTTCGTCGGCGTTCTAGGCGGCCACGCTGGTCCTAGAGCACCCCTCACGTGCGTCCTCCCGACGGGTCTTCCCGGAGGTGCGTTCGGAGGTTCTTCCAGCCGTCACCGAGCTCTACGTCACCCCTACCGATCCCTAGATCGGTTAGGGCGGCCACGCTGCGGTGCTCGCTGCTACAAGGTCGTGTGCGACCTTCGTGGGCGTCCAAGGCCCTCCCGGTGTATTGGTGTGAAGCCCCGGTTTTCGCGTCAACACACTTTTTGGCGACTCCGCTGGGGAATTCGAGGCGTCAATTGCGTTTTGAAGAGGTCTTTCTTATGGCCATCAAGCATAGCAGCATAATCGGCATGTTGAGGATAAGAATCATCAAATTTAGGACCAGTATCCGTTACCTCAACCTCTGGATCTCGTACGGACACGAGCCGATTGTACCTGGCCAAATTCACGCTTTTGGCAATGAAACTTCAGCTTCAAATCCTCCTCCTCCCGCCCGATATGACCGATGCGTTTAATCGGCTAAAGGAAGATTTAAATAAGTCCTTGCAGGAAAGTCTTGGTGTCCAAATAAAAACCTCAAGGGGCACCTACAACAAAACCGTACCCTCCACACTTTGATTACATGAGAAACCCACCGGGGTGGAAGGTACCGATTTTCAAAAATTTAGTGGTAATGATAATAAGTCTACCATGGAGCATGTTAGCATGTATCTAGCTCGATTAGGTGAAGGGTGTGCTTTTGATTATATGAAATGTCGTAATTTCCCTTTATCACTTATCGCCTTTGCATTTTCATGGTTTACTTCTTTACCAACATCTACTATTGGTTCTTGGGCTCAATTAGAAGAAAAATTTCATGCTCACTTTTATGATGGAGTCCAAGAAACTAGATTATCTCATTTGACATCGGTTAGACAAGGTCGTAGTGAGTCGGCCATTGAGTTCGTTAGGGCGTTGCAAAGAAATTAAAAACCGATGTTATCATTTGATGATTTTCGGCGTGATTTAGTAGACATATGCTTTAATGGTTTGCATCCTAAGATTAGAGATAAGCTTGAGCATATTCAATTTACTACATTGCCGCATTTACTTGAGAGAGCTGTTCTTTGTTGAATCTCGTTTAAAAGACTCTCAAGATCATGATTATAAGTCTCGTCGTTCCAACGTGCATCACGTGGGACGATTGTTCTTCGTCCGACGATGAGACTAAAGAGGTATTGGCTCGCTGAAATTAGGTGGCCGGAGGAAAATAAACAAGTAACTTGTCCTTCTCTCAAGCCGATTAATAGGAATCGGAATGAGGAAATAAAGTTTACTTTTGATACATCTAAATGTGACCGAATATTCGATGAATTATTGAAAATCGGGTACATTAAGATTAAATATGTTATGCCTTCTGCGCAGATGTGTTGAAAAGGCGGGCTTTCTCGCAAATATCATGAATCTTATTCCCATGCCACTAATGATTGTCATGTTTTCCGTCGGCAGGTACAATCGGCTCTTAATGAGGGCGATTAAGTCTTACCGACATGCAGCTAGACAAGAATCCTTTTCCAAATGCATGTGGTTGAAGCTAAGAAGCTTGAAGCCAAGACACCGAGGTCAAGGCTCCTACCATCTTGATCCGCCCCGAGCAAGCTGCTACAACTCAAGGCAAGAACGTGATCATTGGTGAGCCACGCCCCGCACCGAATGTTGCCAAGAATTCGGGACGGCAAGTGTTGGCCGATCAAGCTGCGAAGGCAAGACGAAGCTTACCATTGTGGCTCGTTCGGCGCAAGCATTACGGCGTCAAGCGTGGCTAGATGGTCGTCGCGGCGCGCAGGCAAGACCAGCTAGGCGATTGAAGCAATCGGCCAAGAGGATCAAGCCCGGCGCCAACAAAGCGGTTGAACCGACTACCTTAGTCGGGTCAGCTAGCCCCGAGGGTTCTAGCTCCCTCACTTCCGGCGTGCATACGATAAAGACATTCGTTCCACAAAAGCCGGAGGTTGGAGTTTGGAAGACCAATGAGCCAAAGGTCAAGAAGCATATCAAGCCCTTATGTGAATTTGACAGACTTTTGGCAAAATACAAGAAGGAAAAGGCCGATTCCAAGAATCGGCCAACAAAAAGAGAGAGTCTACGCCTCCCAAGCGTGATGAAGGGAGAAATAAGCAAGTGGCTATGACTCCTCCAAATGTTGTTTCTTCTTCGCAGGTTGCGCGTCCAAGGATGACTCGTTGGGGGCCACCGTTATCCAGTGTGGCGCCACCACCACAATGGGGACCGAAGGGAGTGTTTGTTCCCTATCCTTCGGGTCCCGTAAAGGAAGGAGGCGCTGCAAGCATGGCCAAGCCTACCGTCTTTAGCCGATTGGGTTCACAATCGAGCTCTAGCGGTACGAAGAAGAAGGAGGTGCCCACGTCCCGGGAGCTCACTGCTGAGCAAAAGGGGAAGGCGCCTATGCAGCAGGTTTATGTTCCCAAGAAGATTGAAATTGCTGAGAAGCCTGCTCCAGTTGCTACTCCTCCACCTTCCATCATTATCGGTTCGATGACAGCTCCTATAAGTGATGTCAACAAACCGATTGTGATTGAGGAGCAAGAGCCTCCCAAGGGTGATCAAGATCAAACCATGGAAGAGGTTGCTGAAGCTCAAGATAAGAGGCAAAAGTTTGTGGATCCTCGATTCCTGCAGCCCAAGTGGTCTAAGCTCTTTGTGATTCCACTAATTGAGCATCACGTTTTCTCTTATTCCTTTTTTGAGCATCAGACAAGTGTTTCTTGGGGGCCATCAATCTATGATCTAAGACCTAATAAAATTACAACTAAATGAATTACAACTATTAAATAAATTTTTTTAAGGAATTAAGATTAAGAATAAGATTTACCTATGGCAGCCGTCGATGAATGACTGTTGGTCTGCGTTGCCTGTTGTCTGCTGATCGCCGTCGCCAACACCAACTCGCCGGGCAGACAGCCGTCGATGAATGACTGTTGCCTGCTGATCTGCAAATTGCGTGCGTGGAAGTGGAGACTGGAGAGTCGGAGACGAGGCAATCAAGATTCAGTTCAGGCGAGGAAGTGGAATGGACGAGGTGTGAAGCTGAAGCCGATCTGCGTCTGCGTACCTGAGAGGCTGGGACTCGTCGTGCGGCGCGAGGAAGGCCTGGCGGCGATATCAAGTCACGGTCAAAGGACTAATACGAAGAGGCACGACACTTCGTGGCCATTGCATGCGTACTATTTTTAGAAGGATTGGCTGCGTATGGGACTCTCTATTCTGATATATGATCTGTTCCTTGGGCCCCTCCTTCTTGGGCCCCGGCGGTCGCCTCAGCTGCATGGCCTTAGGGCCGGCTCTGGCACCTGCCATGGTCGACATCATCGCCGGAGCTCGAGCACGACGCCCCCGCCCCCCTACGCCGCCAACCGCACACTAAGGCCGCTCGGTGACCATTCCGCCCACTGGACCTGCCTACCTCCCCGACCGCCGGACAATCTATAGCCGGGGAGGTTGTGGTGGAGGCGATTGTAACGCGGGGAGGCAGCGGTGAGCTCGACGCGGTGTGCGTGGGGTTAGGGTTTCCGTGCACCGCCGTTGCCGCCGCCTGTGTGTTGGGCCAGAAGAAGAAGGAAGGGGTGGTCGGACGACGCGTCGCGTCCGACCAGCGCCCGCCCCGAGGCTATGCAATAGAGGCGACCGCCCGGGGGCACAGAGCGAGGGGCACAAGGAACGAGCAGATCAGCCCTGGTGTATTGGTGTGCGGTGTGCCCAAGCCCAACTACAGCCCAAGATGGAGAGCGGCATCAAAAAATAAAAAAAAACTGCGACATAAAAAAAAAAACTGTGCGGCTGTCAGGCTGTGCCCTTCGTGACTTGAGTTTAGGCAATTTTCGTCAATCGCCACGCCCGCCCGGTCCGCCACACGCGACGCCTCGTGCCCTGCCCTCGTCTCCGTTCCAGTTCCTGAATCGTGATTCCTGATCGCCTCATCCATCCACGCAGACGGCAGATCGCCTCCAGCGTGATCGCCTCGTGCCCTCGTCCATTCGACGTTGTCCCCGGCCGGCTTGGCGTTGGCGACAGCGATCAACCAACAGGGCTGAGGGAGCCATTCATTGACGGCTGCCAATCTGCCATAGGTAAATATTATTCTTAATTCTTTAAAATAATTTATTTAATAGTTGCAATTGATTTAGTAATTTTAGTTGCAATTTGATTAGGTCTTAGAGCATAGATGGCCAAAATCCTTGATGATTTTGCATCAAGAAATGCCCGACGACAAATCTTTTTATGACAAGCTATTATTCTTTAAGGTAATCATATTATTTCTAGAAGTACAAATTTATTGGTTTTTTATATTGTAATCAGTACCGGACATGCTATATTTAAATATATTATAAGATGTGCATTATATATATAGTCTAGAGGGCACTTTGAAGACACTTTGCGACGAGTTCGCCGCGGGGCACTAAAAAGTATAGGGCCGGCGCTGCGTCCGACTAGTCGGAAGCGATGATTTCTGGGTGATCACTTGGAGTTGAGCCCATGGAGGAGGTTGTCCACCTAGTCTTGCGCACGGGCTGGCTGACGTCGTGAAGAGCGTCGTCCAACTGTTTGAAAGGCGGCTAGTGTACTATGTGATGGTCATGTCACCCTGCACGAGGTTGCTGAGCACGGCCTCCAAGTAGACGGTGCGATGGAGACTGGCTGGTTGTCACGGAACTGGTCCTCAAGGGTACTCGCATGATGCATGTCGTCGATTAGGCCGGGCGCGCCGCACAGGGGCAACCGAAACTACGCATCGTGCACGCGACATTCCAGACGATGGCCCGCCGCCGCCGCCGCCGCGCGTCTGCGTTACCCGTACATGCGACATGTGCATGGCGCTGGACCACCGGTGGCCATCTAGCTCTGTGCGCACATGCGTGCATGGCAGGCCACCGTGTGCCTAGCGGGGACTGACCGGACAGGGACAGGAAGCCGGCCGGCCGGCGACCTTATCGGCAGCAGGACGGACAGGAAGCAGATTAGGTGACTAGGCGCCGCCGTCGCCAGACGCCAGTTGCCTTGGCGATCCGATCCGTCACTAAAGCAAGCCTACCACCAGCAAACGCACATGCTTCTGCTGTCGTTGCTGGTAGACGTACGGTTATCTTTCTTTCGACCTCACCATCGACCGCGGCAATCAAAAAGATATGCATGGAGCAGATTGCCTCCTCACCATGTCCATGCACATTAGTGATTTAGTGCGTGCTGATGGTGGCTCTGACCGGCGACGACGTCTCCCAAGTCCCACCCACCACCATCGGAGCTTATAAAGCGCAGCATGGGAGGTTTTGTTCTGACTTCTGCACAAGATCTTCACAAAAGCCCAAGATCTTCACAGAAACCACAGCTATAGCACACACAGATATATATAGTACTAGCTTCGAGCAAAGGGGGGCAGGTAAGGTACTGTTTGGTTTAGAAAAGTCCTAGCTCTTTTTAGTCCCAAGACTAATAAAAAAAGTCCCTCCAAGAGAGTCTTTTTTAGAATTAATAGAGAAAAAGTCTCTCAAAAGTTCCTACCTTGTTTGGTTTCAAAGAGATTTTTTTAGTGCCGAGGGGACTAAAAAGTCCCTCAACCAAATAGGGCCTAAGTATAGCGGTTGCGACTTGTGAGTCTGTGACAACTGGTGTGTGACAGTGTGTGAGCGATCGAGAGAGAATGGCGTCTCTGCTTGGCCTGTACAGCGGCCGGTGCGGGAGGGTCGTCCACGCCAGGAGCGGCGGCGGCCGGTCGTCTGCGGCTGTGAAGCAGCTGCTGTCGAGGTTGAGGTGCGCTTGGAGGCGCGCGGCGCGGCCAAGGCAAAGCGCGGTCAGCTTCAGGTACGACATGCTTCGACGACGGCATCATCGGCGGCATTGCCTAGTCAGCAGCCCGGTGGCCACGGCTTGGGCCGTTGTGCGTAGCTAGGATTCTTCTAGGAGTCTAGGACCATTCTCCTTCTGTGTAACTAAGTATGGCCAAGATATTAGTGTGCTCACTCGATCACCGACCGTGTGTTTGGTTGAGGGTTGGGTGGGTTGGGTTGAATCCAACCCAGTTTTATGGGTTGGGTTGAACCCATCTTGATGTTTAGTTGCAACACTGATTTTGGGGACGGAGTCAACCCATCCCATGTTTGGTTGGAGGAATTGAGAATTGGGGTTGTATGGGCAAATAACACCGTTAGTGAGGCGTTTTTGCATCGGGAACCCTTAACTATTTAGAAATTAGCGAAGCCTAAATTAGTAAATCATTCTCTCTGTCTTTTTTACATCAGGAACCCTACAAGAGAAACAAAATTCAATTTTCGTCCTTTCTTCCTTCACCGCGACCCTCCGCCTCCTAGTCCGCGGCCTGGGCCGGCCAGCCCCCCTGGCGCCCGGTGGAGGGCGCGCCGCCAAGGCGCCTCGCCTGGCAAGTGAGGGCCGGAGGCGCCGCCGCGCCGCCGGGCCGGTGGAGGGCCGCCGGCGCCTCGTTGCGAGCTGGTCTCGGACGGGCAGCGCTGGTCGATCCGAGCCGCCGCCGCTGGATACCCGCCGAGGGCGCGAGCCGCCGCGCGGGGTCGGGACGGCGGCACGGGTCCGGAGCCTCCTTCCGGCGCCTCGCCTCGGGCGCGATGGCGGGCGGACGGGATGAAGACCAATCACACGGTACACACAGCCGCTGATGAAGCGGCGTGGCCGGAGACGGACGAAGACTTTAACGCGCCTTCCGAATCTCGCGCTGGTTCGCTCCATCCCTCACTTTCGGGGGTTGAGTTCAACCCGCATCTATGCAGAATATTCCCCGAGGTCGAACCCAACCCTCTCCCAACCCCCATCCAAAGCGCCAAAAACGGGTTGAACCCATCCGGTTGAACCCAACCCTCCAACCAAACACACGGTGAGAGATTGAGTCGATGCATTGTTAGGGATTACCTGTCTAGCTGCTTCATCCAGTTATTGTATAAAGAAATATGTATATCTATGCACTAGGTCAACAATTCTGTGCCTGCTGCCATAGATCAACAATCAGCGGATTGCTTTGGTCAGCTAACTGTTGGAATGGGATGCATCATGCATGGCTTCAATTTACTTGCTTGATTTCCACTTCTGCGTGTGCTGATTTATGTATGGGTATGCTTGATTGCTAAGGCGGGTCTCAATGTAGAGTTTCATCTCCCGGTTTTAAGATGTGAAACTTTGACATGAAATAGGCATCTCTCTCAATGCATGTTTTCATTACGAGTTTTATATGCTCAAGGGTCCCACGGCCTCTCTCTCATTCCATGGTTTAATTAATTGTATAGTTCCATGGTGAAATGTTATTTGTGTCTCAATAGGGGGTTTCACATTGTTTCCAACGATGTGAAACAATGCCCAAAGGTTTCACAATGATGAAACTTTTTTCTTCTCTACTGGCGTTTCATGCAAGAAGTAAAATTTTCTTGATGTGGCTTTGATTTAATGTGAATGAAACACTTATGAAACTCCCATTAAGACTGGCCTAATTGTTGCTCAAGTAAAACTAACGCAAGGTTGCATTGATTGTTGACGAACTACACCTGTGAGATGGTGCGCTGTGAATCGTTAACCTAATCTGAGGACCCAGACTCCAGTGTGTGCCAGACTCTACGCTAGTAGTCATAAGATGCGCTAAAAATATAAATTCTACAAATATTCACAAAAAAAATCTAACCATCAATTTGATCGGTAGACTCTAATCAATACTGACAACAATACTAGTGGATCCACTCGGTTTTCTAAAATTAATAGTTGGATGCCCCAACAGAGTCTCTATGTTATTGTCACAAGAAATATTCATCTTTGAGGCTCCATGCATGAGCAAATATTGTGCCATATTTTAAGGCCGACAAGAAAATTGTGCAGACTGTTCAAAAAAAATTGTGCAGAACTAAACTACAAGGCAAAAAAGAAAAATAAATCACAAGAAATTATTAAAGTATTGCAAAAATGTCTTGAATGCTAAGAGTATTGCAAAACTACACTAGGCAAAAAAAAAAAAAAAAAAAAAGACCACAATAAATTCTTAAAGTAAAGAAACTGAAAAATGTAAGAGCAATCAACAACTCAATCATATCCCTCAGAATGCCACATCTCAACAGTGTATACAGAGATATTGGTTCCTTCAACCTCCCATCAGAGTGATGAGGAGGGAGCACCAACTAAACGAGCACTCAGATTACTAAAATATTCATCACAGGGATATACAGAAATTACATGCACAACATGCAAGAGCCAAGAAAAAGGAAACTGACATTCTGCCAACATGTCACAATGCAACAACTGATTTGATCTAGTCTTAAGTCAGTTATATGCTACGTTGCAAAACTTCCCAAAGCAAGCAAAATGCATCTCAAATTATCATTTTGCTGAGAAACCTCACCCCCGTCTGTAAATAGAGAATTTCCAAATGGTAGGTCAGGAGTATATGCTCTATCATATCGTGGCTAATTGCTACAGTAAAAAAAAAAAAGATGTCATTTGATCCTGACCCGATTGGATTATGACCAGATTAAGCTTACACAACATCAAAGTATTTCTCAAGCAGTCATGCTAAGTGCACAAGAACCATCCAAATAGCATCAGACCATTACATTTGTAGCAAAAATGGAGGACAAAACTCACAAACTTCTAAGAAAATACTGAAAAATGATGTTTGAAAAACAAGATACAAGGAAATAGAGCAAAAGAGGAATGAGGTACTATAGACAAATACTGCATTTCAGAGGCTCTACAATCACAAAAATACGAATAAAAACACACATGAATTTCATGTTTGCCATATCAATTTCAAGTAAGCAACACTGATAATGTCTGAGTATGATGTCAGTTGACCGATGTCATAAACATAACTAGTCAAACAGTCCAAATAATACCTGCTACTACCATTGACCTGCTGCTCTATCTTGACGCAACTTGTCTCTCTCCTCTTTCATCTTGTTTGCAATCTCAATTACCTTCGGGTTATATAAACGATCCATAACATATTTCTTTTCCTCTGCTTGTATTTCTTTTATGGCACTTGGGTATGGATTTGGAGGTGGCTTCTTTCCTTCACTGCGGGCGATTTCTTTTTCAGTTCCTTGTATGCTTTCTTCTTTGCTTTTTCTTCTGTGTCTTATACTCCATCTAGAAAAAGGATGGCGGTTATACAACTGATATCTGTTTAATGCTGTTTGA
The DNA here is from genome assembly GCA_015847255.1 of Hyparrhenia diplandra. Classification (NCBI taxonomy): domain Eukaryota; kingdom Viridiplantae; phylum Streptophyta; class Magnoliopsida; order Poales; family Poaceae; genus Hyparrhenia; species Hyparrhenia diplandra. The sequence goes on from JADLZK010003547.1 coordinate 42,342, forward strand.
TGAAAAAAAACAAAGGGATTATAGAAGAGAAGAAAAAAATACATCTGCTACAGCCATCGCATCATCTTCATTTACTCCTTGCTCTTTCAACTCCAGAACACGCCAAGCAAAAAACTCGAGCTGGTGGTGGATCAAATCCACTTATCCTGAAAAGAAGGTTAAACAATACATCTTGTGTTCAGAGGGAGAAACTCAAATAATTCAAGTCCAAGAAATAGAGAGGAAATATTCCAGAGAACATGATCAAAAATATCATCAGTAGTAGGACCAAAGAAGTCAAATATCAAGTGGTAGCCGACAGATGGAAGCTGAAGATAGTCGCCAAGGTACCAATATAATACTAAAATGTTCAAAAGGGTCACGCTACTTAATAATTCAAGAAACTAATTAATCTATTTGCAACTGTGCATCCTTCATAATAAGCAACTATTTTCACTAATCCAACAACTATATAACAGCATTCATAAATTGAGTGATACAATCAGGGTTCAATGAGGAGCCAAGCAAGTTCCATATTCACAAAAGAGCACGAGATCTTACTTGATAGCATCATGGTAGAGTGAATCTGGATGTTTTTTGTTGAACTTCCTAACATACACATCCTCAGGGAACTCAATCTTTGGGACCTTCCCATCCGGGCGAGGAAATGTCACTGGTGGTGCCCTAATGAACAAGCACCTCTTGTTTCAGTAAACCGGAAAGCATCATGATGAAAAAAAGGGAAATGTTACATGAGAGAAATGGTAAAGACACTTTTAAACAAGTCACTAACCATACATAGACTCACCAGCCATCTTCGGTTTATTGAAATATACAAAATGTCACACAACTGAACCAAATTAAATACCATAACACAAACCAGCTGACGGCAACAGAAACTAGAGTCAAGATACTCAAGAATCACATCTATATATAATATATGCACTACCATGGGGCTCAGGGTTTTATTTAGAGAACAGCTAGGAACCAGCACAGCTGTTTCAGCACAAATTCATGTCATTGAAGTTCTATTGGCCACGGATGAGCAATCAAATGGGGCCTATGCGATTGCTCTTGAGCAGTCATTTATTCACAGAATGCATACAACAACACTAAGAGGAGCCATAAACAGCATACAGCAATCAAATGATCAATTCTCCTGACCCTAACGGCGTAACGGATGGATCGAATACTCGAGAAATGAAGTGTAAAGGGCACAGCTAGGGATGGGGAAAGAGAGAGGCGCACTGACTCTTCCATGGCCTTGAGCCACCTGGGCTCGGGCCTGGCGAGGCCTTTCACCAGCTTCCGCATCTTCGTCAGCAGGCCACCCCGCATGTACGACATCTCCCTCCCCTCCGCCGGTCTGCTCGGCTGCGGAGATTCCCTCCCCGTCGGAGAGATCTGGAAGACACAGGCCTCGCCGCCGCCGCCGCCGCTGAGAAGAAACGCGAATGGACAGCAAGCCTCACTTGCTGGGGTATATGGGTGTGCACGTAAATGGGCAGCAGAAAAAAAAAGGCCCAAAAGAGCCCATTGCTGGCACGGAGCTTGAGAGTCCATCGCAGAAACACAGCCCACAACTCTACCCCGTCCTTTTCGGATCTTTTTAAACGGTACTCCCACTGTCCTGTAATAATATGTGTCCTTGAAGCTACAGTCCGGTGTCCCGGAACTAGTGTCGTTCCCTATTTTTTTTTAACTGGGTTTCCCTTCATTACTCATCAGCTATGACAATTACAGCAATATATTTCCAGGCAAGGAGTTGGTGACCACCTCCTCCCCTCATTACATAAGTGATCCAGAGAGGCTAGTTTCAAATGTTTCAAGCATGTTTCAATGTTTCATCTGCTTTCAGACATATGTTGCAATGCTTTTCAAACGTGTTTCAAGGGCGCTTTTCAAGTGTTTCATATGCATGTTTCAAGTGTTTCTTATACCTTCAGACATATGTTGCAAATTGTTGTTTTTAATATTTCAAAAGTAGATCGGGTGTTGCATATCTTCTCCTCCTACCTTTTCGTTGCATCTCATGGTTGGGAGCTAGACTGCATGTATGTGTTGTCGTGGGGGCATGCTCTTCTGTTTGCGCACGTGCAGTGGACACAATTTTTCATAGGGTTTCCAAGCTCATGATTTGGGGATGGATTTGTAGCAACCGAAAGGCCAAACCTAGGGAAAGCTAGCGGGGATGGAGGGACTGGCGCCGTGGAAGTGGTAGCGCGACGCGGCGGCGAAACAACGGTGGAATCGCCTTTGTCTTGCGCCGATGGAGATGCGCCGAAGCTCAACGCTTGTCCGGATGGTGGTCGGGGTAGGGATGGTGGTAGGCGGGGATTGGATGGGGGCAGAGAAACTTGTTGGGCCATCGGGTTCCTATTGTTTTTGATCGGCGTCCAGGACATGCCCCGTTTCCGGACGTCCAGGGCGCTACTGGTCGTTGTTTTTCAAAGTAAATTACACTCACTATACAACAATTGTCCAAGTGGATGGATGCTAGTCTAACATCTTGTAATTTGTTCAATTAATACAACTACTATATATGTGGGTGCATGTTGGTCTAACATCTTCTAATTTGTTTAATTTCTTACAAGAACTTGGCTCATCAGTGCATATATGGTTCAAGCGTTATAGTAACATGACTCCATACACCCTTAGTTACTATCATTGGAAGCTACACACCCATACACTCATCATTGTCATCGATCACTTTCGACTTGAATGGTTTACTATACACCATTTATGATTTTGGCCAAATATAAAAGCTTCCATTGATTTTATAAATATAAAAATATCAAAATAATTATTTTTATTTCTATAATATAATATTGTTTTCATCCCTAACCTATGGTCATTCATGGCTTGCTAAAATTGATACGTGAGTTATCCATTGCATAAGAATCAAAGTTTGAGAGGTTCTTTTCAAAAAAAGAAGAATATATGAAATTTGGTTTTGGTTTTTGGTTTGGTTCTGATTATAACCAAGCAAACCAAGTTCTTGTATAGGTTTACTAAGCCAAGAAAAAGTAAGAAAAAAAGGAAAATAAAAAGGGAAAAGCAATTGCTACAGTTTAAGGGCGTAGTAAGCAAAAAAGAAAAAAATGATGTACTAAACATAAAAAAAGAAGATGATAAAGCAATTGCACGGCCGAATGGATTAGAAAAGGCCTAGAGAGCGAGACATTAATAGGTCTATGATAGGGATTTAGAGTGTACAAAAACATGTTGTTATAATGTTTGGACCATAGTTCTTGCTTCAAATTAAGGATTAGAAGATGTTGGACTAATATGCACACACACCTAGATAGATGTCGTATTAAATCAAACAAATTACAAGATATTGTTGGACTAAAATGCACCTACTTGATAGTTACGTTGTTGTATGGTAAGTGCAATTTACTCTTTTAAAAAAAGTATTTTTAATAATTACTAATTGCAAATCTAATTGTTGTTTTTGAAATTAATTGTAGGACACCTATCGGCAGCTGGAGGACTGATAGGAGCTAGCTAAAAAGTTGGCGTTTTGGATGGAACTAAACACACTCAAGAAGTTTGGCATTTTGCATTTTCTCATTCTAAAGTACTTGGCATTTTTTATTTTACCTTCTCCCTAAAATAAATTTCCTTTGGACTGTCGTATGAATCAGAAATTGAATTGGGAAGCTGGTGCACGTGTTAACACGACCCTACCATGAAGCATCGCCTCTCCTAGAGAAGTTCGCTTTAACACTAGTGCGTTCCCTTGTCATTAGGATGTAGAAATTCGTCGTACCTGTGGTCAGAGGATGACACGTGTTGATCCTGCGTATGCATGCTGACCTCGACCTCTATGGTACCTTTTTATTTTTTTTTCCTTTTTCTTAAGGTATCAAAATAGTGAAAGACCATGCATGTTCCAAGCTTTTTAGTCATCTTCAGTACAAGGATCAAGGATTAAGGATATGATCATCCAAAAAAAGGAATACAAGTAATGATCAGTTATTATCCATGCGAGTGGCTTGGTGTCCTACCTACCACCGCGCCTAACTGCCTACCGACCGGCTTCTCTACAACAATCCAACGGATACCATCGCGAGTCCAGGACATGCATGATCCACCGGCAGGACGGACTCTGGAAGCCGCCGACCTTTTCGGCTGGACGGACAGAAGCAGCTCAGGTGAGTATCGTACACGTGTCGCCAGTTACCATGGCCAACTGAGCTCTCATCCTAGCTGGCGCTGTTGGTGATAAACACGGTTCTCTTTCTTTCTACTGCACGACGTACGGCGGCTTCAAAAGATGCATACTCTCTCCGTCCCATTGAGTTTGTCACCCCGGATTGGCCAGATCAGATCTTATTCGATGTTTTCGCCTTATTCAAATTTTTTATACAAATATAATTTATTTTGTTACGACTTATTTTATCAATAAAGATACTTGAATATTGATTAATTTATTTTATAATTTGTATAAATATTTTGAATAAGACGGATGGTCAAACATGAAGTTCAAAAGTCAAAAAACGGCGAACTTCATGGGAAAGAAGGGAGTACAAATGCTCGATTTTGCTTGGAACTTTCCGATGATCGCCGTAGTGGATTCCTCGTCAGTCGTCACCATATTCGTGAGTGCGTTCTTGTGGGGTCTGTGTACCGTCGTCGATCGACGCGTGTCCGATTACTCCCCACCATCCGAGCCTATAAAAAAGCTGCGGCATGGTTTCGTTTCGCACAACATCTTCAGAAGCTACAGCAGCAACAGATAATCCCTCCAGATTGGACTCTTGGAGCTAATTAGACAGCATCTTGTTACTTGTGACGATAGTGTCTGTGACTTGTGAGAACCGACTATACCGAGTGAGCTATCGATCATGCATATGGCGGCGTCTTTGCTCGGCATGTACAGCGGCGGCAGCGGCCGGTGCAGGAGAGTCCACGCCAGGAGCGGCGGCGGCCGCCGGACGGCTGCGGCGGTGAAGTGGCTGCTGTCGAGGTTGAGGCGTTGTTGGAGGAGACGACGCGGCACGGCCCAGGCGAGTCACGTTTGGGTATGACCTGCATAGCTACTACCAGAACTTCGACGACGGCATTGCCTCCTCCGGCCACCACCGCTTGTAGCTGTACTCTACCTAGTTAAGTGTACAATAATTCCCTTTTGCCATTTCTGTACTTATGGTTTTTTGCTACTGACTGCCGGCCGGCGACTATTATTAGCTCGTGCAGTCATTGACTCATTATTCATTGTATGTAAGAGTAAGACTAATTCTCTGCAACGCTCAGCAGAATAATGATATGCTTTGTTGTAGAGCTGTTTGAAGCTTCGGAATAAAATGGTTTCTGTATAATTAAACCGATTATCAAATTTTTCTGTCCTGTGTTACATGCATACGCTTGTGTCACACCTATATCCAACCGTTGATCTTCCTGAGCTTTTTTTTTTTTTTTTTTTTCCTCACGGACAATACCTAGCGAGAAGAGCTATGTAAGGAGAGGAACATCTGCCCAAACTATATAACTACTTGTAAATTTTTAGGAGATAATAAGAAAAACTGAAATGCTAAAGGTAGGTGGTAGTTCCCTAGATCGAGCAATCCATTAGAGTAGCCAATTAATTGTGATATCCCGCTGCGAAGGTTCAAGAACCCTAAACCCTATTGGGGCGGAGGCCGGAAACAATCACCGATTCCGCTCACACAATCCTCCAAGCTCGGGCGGCTAGCTGGCGATGGCGTCGCCAAGAGTAACAAGAGCTAGTTGAGCCCATCATGCCCAACTAGTGCCACAAGATGCAAGACAATGATGCAATGCACTAGAGCCTCTCCAAACTCACTTAAGATGATGAAATTAGGTGTGGAAGTGAGTCGAGTGTGTTTGCTTGTGTTCACAAAGTTTGCTCAACTTTTTTTTTTTTTTTGGGGGTGGATCCAAGAGATTGGCGGTCACAAGAGGTACTTATAGCCCCAAGCCAAACAACTAATGTTATGCATTTTTCCCAAATCCTGCATGGGCGGGGCGGTGCCCCAACGGTTGAATATATGGCAACCGTTAGTTTGGCTGAATTGACACCGGACAAAGGAGAAAGGGGATGGCGGTGCCCCTCTTTGGACAAAGGGGTGTTCATCGGATTGTTCGGTCAACAAAACTTGCTCCAAATCAAAATCCATCACTTTAAGGTTGTAGAGCTATTTGTTAGATTTCCAAAAAGTTTTAAATCGTCAAAATGGGAGAACGGAGCTAGGAGATACGACCGGTTTTCCAAACACTGCTCCAGTTGTCTTGGGCACGTTACAGGGGGTGGTGGTGTATCTTGCCTAGGAGGACGTTGTACAATGGTTAGGGCAGTGCCCTCACTCACATGCTGCCCTTGCCAAGGCAAAAAGGTTACCAGACAATAAGAGGCGGTGCACCGCCACACCTAGGAGATGCACCACCATGCACCATCCCTAGGGCAGTGCACCGTCACCCCAGGGGCGGTGACCATACCGTGCCAAAAACATATGTTAGTTGTGGTATATTATTCTCGCTCGATCCATGACATTTCTAACACCTCTTTGAAAGCATTGCTAAAACTCAAATGTTTTCCAAAGATGCTATGAATCTAGTTAGCATTTTTCAAAGTGTTCTCATAAAAAAATCGGTTGCTTACTCGAAATGTGTCACTAGGCCTAAATGCAATGCATATAAACCAACACCTAGTGGCACCAGATGACCGAGTCATCCAATTAAGCTTCCATGTTAATAGTACGCCCATCTATCCTAGATCACTCACACTCACTTGGTGTCTTGAGTGTAAAAACAAAGTTCTATCAAGTTATACTTTTGTCTTGATCTCTACAGTTTTGCTTTCCTCCATAATTAACCAAGTTATCTTGATATGAGCTTATATTAAAAAAGGTTATGTTTCTTTTTTGCCATGAACCACTTGGTAGGTAGACTTTCACTGCTGGTTCATGACTACAACGACAGTGACAGTCGATGCCGGTAGTAACAGATTGACTCTCACTACCAATTGTTGCCCTAACCGACACTAAAAGGTTATCTATTACTCTCGGTGGTACTACCACTTTGTTGGTTGAAGCCACAAACCAACCGTGATAGTTCGATAACAATGACATGTTTTGTGGTATTGTAAAGAGACTCTTGGAGTTTACGACCTTTCTAATTGATAGAATAGAAATCTTGATTAAAAGAACTCTCCAACAACCACTTAAAATTAGATCTCCAAATATAGTTACATTTATTCTAGATTTCTCGGTAGCAAAAAGAAAAAAAAAAAAACTAGAGCATAGGTAGCTTTGTAGAGTGCAACCAAGTATAGAAAAGTTGTTGAAGGATGAAATTTATTAAAGAGTAATTTTTATTCAAATGGTTTTCAAATGATGATTTAGAAAATGATCGCTTTTTTTTTTAAAAAAAATCTTTGGAGGTCCACGCAGGCAGGAGCACCATCAAATCAGGAAAGCTAATCATGACACCACAAATGAAGCTACTGATCTCATGCGAAGGAAATAAGAAATGGCATCGGTCATCCTTGTACCATGATTTTTTTAGATAATGGATAATAATATCCGCCTCTACATCCGAAGATGTACACAGCCAAAATCCTTATACCATTTATGATTTGTACTACCACACCCCTGCATATATGCTGCCATTCACCGACCATCCTTTTTTTTTTTTATCTGCCGATCGATATATCATCTATTCAGGATGAAGGCGTACGCGCGCATGCAACTAGAAGCATCGCCTCGATCGATCTCCTAGAGAAGCTCTTTAACACTACTAGTGCGTTCCCTTTCTCTTTCGCTATAGGATGTAGAAATTTGTTGTACGTGTGAGTCAGAGGATGACACTTGTTGATCCTGCGCATGCTGGATGACTCAGCTCGACCTTTTTATTTTCTTTTCCTTTTTTAAGGTATCAAAATAGTGAAGAAAGACCATGCATGCTCCAGCTGTAAAAAGGCCCACGTTCCAAGCTTTAGTCATCTTCAGTACCAGGATTAAGGATAAGATCATCCAAGAAAGGTACGTAGGACGGACAGAAGCAGCTCAGGTGAGTACCGTGTCGCCAGTTACCATGGGTCCATGACTTGACTCCATGGCCAACCTCGCTCTCATCCTAGCTGGCGCTGTTGGTGGTAGACACGGTTATCTTTCTTTCGACTGCACGACGGCAGCTTCAAAAAACTGCATATACATGCAGCTGGTTTTTGCTTGGAACTTTCGGATGATCGCTGTAGTGGATTCCTCGTCAGTCGTCACTCGTCACCATGTTCGTGAGTGCGTGCTGGTGGGGTCTGGGTGCCGTCGTCGATCGACGCGTGTCCGAATACTCCCACCATCCGAGCCTATAAAAGCTGCGCCATGGTTTCGTTTCGCACAACATCTTCAGAATCAGAATCTCTACAGCAACAGATTGATACTCCCTCCAGATTGGACTAGGAGCAAAGACAGCATCTTGTTAGTTGTGACGATAGTGTCTGTGACTTGTGCGAACCGACTACGAACCCAGTGAGCTAGCGATCATGCATATGGCGGCGTCTCTGCTCGGCATGTACAGCGGCGGCAGCGGCCGTTGCAGGAGGGTCCACGCCAGGAGCGGCGGCTGCCGCCGGTCGGCTGCGGCGGTGAAGCGGCTGCTGTCGAGGCTGAGGCGTTCTTGGAGGAGAAGCGCGGTGCGGCCCAGGCGAGTCACGTTTGGGTATGACCTGCATAGCTACTACCAGAACTTCGACGACGGCATTGCATCCTCCGGCCACCGGCGCTTGTAGCTGTACTCTACCTAGTTAGTGTACAATAATTCCCTCTTGCCATTTCTGGTTACTGCTACTAATTGCCGGTGACTATATTATTAGCTCCTGCAGTCATTGATTCATTATTTTCGATGTAAGTCATTGACTCATTGTTGTATGTAAGAAGAGTAAGACTAATTCTGCGATCGATCTGCAGAATAATGATATGCTTTGTTGTAGAGCTGTATGAAGCTTGGAATAAAATGGTTTCTGTATAATTAAACCGATTATGGAATTTTCCGTCCTGTGTTACAGGCATACGCTTGTGTCACACATATATCCAACCGTTGGTCTTCATGAGCTTTTCTTTTCTCAGACACGCTCGCGAGAAGAGTTATGTAAGGAGAGGAACATCTGCCCAAATTATATCTAGCTACTTATGTTTTTAGGAGATAAGCAAAACTGAAATGCTAAATGTAGGTGCTGGTCCCCTAGATCGAGCAATCCACTAGAGTAGCCAATTAATTACGATCACCCACTGGGAAGGCTCAAGAACCCGTCATAAGACGGAGGGCCGAAACAATCACTAATTCCGCTCAGGCAATCCTCCAAGCAACAGGCCACAAGAGCTAGTTGAGCCCATCGTGCCCAACTAGTGCCACAAGATGCAAGACGATGATGCAATGCACTAGAGCCTCTCCAAACTCACTCAAGATGATGAAATCAGGTATGGAAGTGAGTGGAGTGTGTTTGCTTGTGTTCACAAGGTTTGCTCAACTGTTTTTTTTTTTTTTTTTTTTTTGGTGGGGGGGGGGGGGGGGTGAGGTACTTATAGCCCCAAGCAAAGCAACTACCGTTATGCATTTTTTTTCCCAAATCCTGCATGGCACACGGACAGGGCGGTGCCCCAACGGTTGAATATATTGCAACAACTAGTTTGGCTGATTTGGCATCGGACAAAGGGGTGGTGGTGACCCTCTCTCGGACAAAGGGCGGTGCTAGACCGCCATGTTCATTGGATTGTTCGGTCAGCAAAACTTGCTCCAAATCAAAATCCATTACTTCAAGGTTGTAGAACTATTTGTTAGATTTCGAAAAGTTCTAAATCATCAAAATCGAAGATCGGAGGTAGGAGATACGACAAGTTTACCAAACATTGCTCTTGTTGTCCTAGGCGCGTTACAGGGGGTGGTAGTGTATCTTGCCTAGGAGGGTGGTGTACAATGGTTAGGGGCAGTGCCCTCACTCACATGCCAAGGCTAAAAGGTTACTAGACAAGAAGTGCACCGCCACACCTAGGAGATGCGCACCACCATGCACCATCCCTAGGGTTGTGCACCATCACCCCAGAGGTGGTGACCATCCCAAGCCAAAAACCTTTGTTAGTTGTGTTTTATTATTCTCGATTCGATCCACGAGATTGCTAACACCTCTATGCAAGCATTGCTAACTCTCAAATGTTTTTCCAAACATGCTATGAGCCTAGTTAGTGTTTTTCAAAGTGTTCTCATAAAATAATTCAGTTGCTTTCTGAAATGTGTCACTAGGCCTAAATGCAATGGATGTAAACCAACACCTAGTTGCAATAGATGACCGAGTCGTCTAATTAAGCTCCACTATTAATAGTACGACCATCTATCCTAGATCACTCACACTCACTTGGCGTCTTGAATGTAAAAACAAAGTCCTATTTAGTTGTACATTTGCCTTATCTCTACAGTTTTGCTTTCCTCCATAACCAAGTTATCTTGATATGAGCTTATATAAAAAAAGGGTATGTTTTGTTTTTAGCCACGAACCACTTGATAGGTAGGCTTTCACTGCTGGTTCATGACTACAACTGACAGTGGCAGTCCATGCTGGTAGTAATAGATTTTGACTATCACTGCCAATTATAGCCACGAACCAACACTGTCAGTCGAAGCCAATGGTACTATCACTATCAGTCGGTTCGACAACAATGACATGTTTTTTGGTAGTGTAAAGAGACTCTTGGAGTTTACAACCTTTCTAATTGATAGAATAGAAATTTTGATTAAAAAAACTCTCCAACAACTCCTTAAATTAGATCTCTAAATATATTTATCATTTATTCTAGATTTCTCGGTACCAAAAAAAAAACTAGAGCATAGGTAGCTTTGTAGAGTGCAACCAAGTATAGAAAAGTCGTTGAAGGATGAAATTTATTGAAGGCTGATTTTTATTCAAATGGTTTTCAAATGACGATTTAGAAAACGATTGTATTTTTCAAAAAAAAAAATCCTTGGAGGTCCACGCAGGCAGAAGCACCATCAAATCAGAAAAGCTAATCATGACACCTCAAATGAAGCTACTACTGATCTCAAGCGAAGGAAAGAAAAAATTGGCACCGGTCATCCTTGTACCATGATGATTTGTACTACCACAGTCCCCTGCATATATGCTGCCATTCACCGACCATCTTTTTTTTTATCTGCCGATCGGTCATCCATTCTGGATGAAGACGTACGCGCGCATGCAACTAGAAGCATCACCTCGATCGATCTCCTAGAGAAGCTCTTTAACACTAGTGGGCTCCCTTTCTCTTTCGCTATAGGATGTAGAAATTCGTTGTACGTGTGGGTCAGAGGATGACACTTGTTGATCCTGCGCATGCTGGATGACTCAGCTCGACCTCCATGGTTTTTCTTTTCCCTTTTTTAAGGTATCAAAATAGTGAAGAAAGACCATGCATGTTCCAGCTGTAAAAAAGGCCCACGTTCGTAGCTTTAGTCATCTTCAGTACAAGGATTATGGATAAGATCATCCAAAAAAAGGTAGGACGGACAGAAGCAGTTCAGGTGAGTATACCGTGTCGCCAGTTACCATGGCCAACTGAGCTCTCATCCTAGCTGGCGCTGTTGGTTGTAGACACGGTTCTCTTTCTTTCTACTGCACGACGTACGGCGGCTTCAAAATTAAAGATGCATTACGTACATGAATTGCTGGATTTTTCTTGGAACTTTCGGATGATCGCCGTAGTGGATTCCTCGTCAGTCGTCACCATGTTTGTTCGTGAGTGCGTGCTTGTGGGGTCTGTGCGCCGTCGTCGATCGACGCGTGTCCGAATACTCCCACCATCCGAGCCTATAAAAGCTGCGCCATGGTTTCGTTTCGCACAGCATCTTCAGAATCAGAAGCTCTACAGAAACATATACTCTCGGAGCTAAGACAACATCTTGTTAGTTGTGATCGACGATAGTGTCTGTGACTCGTGAGAACACCGACTACCGAGTGAGCTATCGATCATGCATATGGCGGCGTCTCTGCTCGGCATGTACAGCGGCCGGTGCCGGAGGGTCCACGCCAGGAGCGGCGGCGGCCGCCGGACGGCTGCGGCGGTGAAGCGGCTGCTGTCGAGGCTGAGGCGTTCTTGAGGAGAGACGCGCGGCGCAGCCTAGGCGAGTCATGTTTGGGTATGACCTGCATAGCTACTACCAGAACTTCGACGACGGCATTGCCTCCTCCGGCCACCACCGCTTGTAGTTGTAGCTAGTGTACCCTCTTGCCACTTGTGTACTTATGGTTGCTGCTACTAATTGCCGGTGACTACTATTAGCTCCCTGTATTTTCTTTATAATTAAATCGATTATGAGATTTTGTCCTGTGTTCAGGCATACGCATGGGCATATACCCGTATCCAATTGTTCATCTATATACATTAGCTTTTTTTTCCCCTCGAACACGCTCACGAGCAGAAGAGCCATATAAGAAAGAGGGAACATGCTTTGTTGTAGATTTTTGAGATAAGCAAAACTGAAATACTAAAGGTACATGTTCGTGAAAAAAAAAACATTCAAATGATGGAACACTCAAAAACACTAAACGGAAACTCAAAAACCAAATAGCATGTGTTTGGCATGATTGATCAGCACGGACAAACTGTGGCCCTTATTCATCCTATCCACCTCTTAGTCACAAGTCAAGGCTATGGACTCATAGTCACAAATCAAGGCTATGGATGAAGATCCGACCTTATATGTTCAAGCCCTTCAGAAAATTTTGGGTGTATATTTTTTTCTTAGTTAAAATATATATCCGCTTAGTATATATATACTCCTAGGTTTTATAATTTTGAGACAAATAAACCATTAGCCTATAAATTTTCCATTGTATATCATTTAGGTTTATGAACTTAGAAAACGTATTTCTGGGTCACGAAACCTTGTTCAGTGGTACAACAGGGGTCTATGCTTCCTGTGTCAATATACGTGGCAGTTGAGGTGGCGTGATGACGTTGATTATATTGACCCATGGAATCCACATGTCATCCAAACCATGTTTCTCTTCTCTCATCCATAGCTTTCTATGTACAACTATTGGTGACAGTTGACGGCGGTGGCAAATCCTTTACCATCTGCCTTCTTGGAGGTATCTTCGAAGTTTTTGTTCGATGCGTGTGTCGTTGGGGGGGTGGCTTTGGGACAAAAGTTGATTGATGAGGACATCACTCCTTCGGATGCATCCGCTAATCCTCCAACCAATACGCAAGGTCCAATCACCCGAGCTCGAATGCGCCAACTAAATTTATAGGTGAATTCATTTTTAAACGATACTTTTCATACTTTTGAGAATATAAACTACTACCTAATGATGTTATATTGCTTAGGAACATTGGAAAAGGCCATGAGAAACTTGGAGCAACTTGGAGAAGGCAAAGCAGACCAGCAAGGACATCCAACAGAAGCTGGCGGTCCAGCCCAACACGACTTCTCCCCACCACCTTTCTTTCCTTTTTTGTATTTGGGACTGCGTAGTAATCCTTGGATTACTTGCAGGTCCTTGCAATGTTTTTGTCGGTGTTTGTGATCTACCGATTATCTGTTTAGGCTGAAGGCGTGCGCATCCAACTAGATACTTCGCCTCCTCTTCTAGAGATTTTCGCTTTAACATAACGCTAGTGGGTTCGCTTTTTCCTTTTCTTTTTTCTTTAGGATGTAGAAATTTCTTGTAGTCAGTAGCACATTCTATTACGCTCCGATGTTGATCCTGCCCATGGATGACTCAGCTCAATGGTATGAAGATATCAAAAGAGTGAAGGACCATGCATCTTCCAGCTGTAAAAGAAAAGGTCCACTTTCAAAGCTTTAGTCATCTTCAGTACTAGATCTTCCGAAAAGAAATAATAATAACCAGTTTTATCCATGCTGCGTGGCTCGCAGTGCTCTGCGCGCGTCTATCCATAGTCACTGATTCCACAGCCCGTCTTCCAATGGCATCAAGTCCTAAATTCATAGTGTCTGATACTCTGATGACATACATAGTTCTGCAAAACTAACATCTTGCCCCACTCGCACTCACCCACATGCATGTAGACTAGGCCGGCCGGCGCCACCGCGCCATCAACAGTGCATCTACAAGTCGATCGGTCATCTGCGTAGCTCCCTCTCTGCACAGGCGTGCCTAACTGCCGACGGATCAGCATTTCTTTCTCTACAGCAAACCAGCAATATGCAGCGGATGACCACACTCCGATCGACATGCATTATCCAGCTGCAGGAAGCTGCCAGTGCCGACCTCATCGGCACGGACATGAAGCAGCTCATGTGAGTAGCAGAATAGGCGCCACCGTGTCGCCTTCAAAAAGATGCATATCCACGAAGCTGGATTTTGCTTGGAACCTTCGGACGATGGCCGTAGTGGATTCCTCGTCAGTCATCACCATGTTCGTGAGTGCGTCCTGGTGGGTCCGGGTGCCATCGTCGATCGACGCGTGTCGCCGTGTCGGATTAATACTCCCACCATCCGAGCCTATAAAGCTGCGGCATCGGAGGTTTCGGTTTGCACAACATCTTCAGAAGCTACAGCTGCAGCACACACACAACAGATACTCCTACTTCCAGGTCGATCGGACTATAGTCTATAGTAGTGTCTGTGACTTGTGAGAACCGAGTGAGCTGAGCGACATATGGCGGCGTCTCTGCTCGGCCTGAACAACAACGGGGGCAGCGGCCGGGTCCACGCAAGGAGCGGCGGACGCCGGTCGGCTGCGGCGGTGAAGCGGCTGCTGTCGAGGTTGAGTCGTTCTTGGAAGACGCGCGGCGCGGCCCAGGCGAGTCAGGTTTGGGTATGACCTGCATAGCTACTACCAGAACTTCGACGACGGCGTTGCCTCCTCCGGCCACCATCGCTTGTAGCTGTACTGTACCTTGCTAGTAGCTAGTGTACGATAATTTCTGGTGACTATTACTAGCTCCTGAAGTCATTGACTCATTATTTTTTATGGAAGTCATTGACTCGCGATGATCAGTAGTAGTATGTATGTGATGCTTTGTTGGAGAGCTATTTGAACCTTGGGAGAAGAAATGGTTTTGTATAATTAAACTGATTCTGAGATTTTCTGTCCTGTGTTCAGGCTTGCGCATGTGCCACACCTATATCCAACTGTTCATCTACCTGAGGGTTTTTTTTCTCGAACTCGTTTGTGCACCGAAGAGCTATGTAAGAAGAGGAACGTCTGCCCAAATTACAAGTACATTTTTGGAGATAAGCAAAAAATACAAATTTGAGTTTTATTTTTGAAAAAATTTAAAAACTCTAGAATATTAGTTAACCGAAGACTTGAGACATAGTGTGTGACTTCATTGTTCTATCTTTTAATTACTCAAGACCCAAATAAAAGTTAACGCTCCATGGCTTAAGGTAATATGGGTGAGTTTGAAATCAGAATGATTGTCATCTGATCCAGTAGAGTTTTTGTTTAAAAGAATGAGTACTTCTAAGAATGAAAGCATTCAAGCAACTCCACATCCAAATTTGCTAAATAGGCTTTTGCTAAGGGACTAGCAAAGGGTAAGCTTTGGAGAGCTTGTTGACTGTCCTTATACTCCAAATATAACCATCAACTATTACATGAAATGATATAAAAAGGAACACAAATACTAGTTGTAGGGTTTGATTCTAATAGATTCCATGAGTTTTTGCAGGTTAGGTAAATTTTCTTTGAATAAAAGTATCTCAAATGATGGATTAGAGTGAACCATTATGAAGAGCTCCGTCGTGTCGATAAAAATGCATACATATTATTTGCTATAATTGGAGCTCAGAATTAAAAGATATAAATCTTACAAATAATGAAAGACTCTAGAACATGAGCTGCAAGATTAATTGGGCCTAAATCAGAATTTAGCCCATAAAAGCCTATGTGCATTATAATGAGGTATGGTGGAACGTTTAGTACCACATCGTTTGCTAAATGTGGAGGGCAGCTAGAGGACCCCTATATATAGAACCCTAGACCCTAGGGGCACCTCATTAATATTCAATTCATTATGTAATCTCATCTCATTGATTAGAGAGATGTCCCAGTATGAGGAACTCTCTCTTCAATGTAGATTTAGGATACTCCATGACACAAGGATTTGCACTCACCTCGTGATAGAAGAGCTTCGGATGAAGACTTTGAAGGACCTGAAATCGCATCAAGAGCATTAAGCAATGACGATTATGTTCTCTATCGAATTATTGTCCACATACCCAGAAATGTCTTATTTGCACCTCTCGTAGTTGTCCCAAATTGCCAAGATTGAAATGTCGTGGATCATACAATTCTATCCACACCAGGCAAGATTCCGAGGTAGGGGCAAGATCTCGAGGTGTTGTGATGTTGGCAACCGGTTCACTCAGATAATAACCATCAGTAATATGCGGAAACCTGTCATGGACACTTAACTTCTCGAGAAACGGAATCACAATTGTCATTTCCAACAAGTCACGCCCCTTGAGCTCCAGTTGCGGAGAGATGTGGAGTCAATGGAGAGATCCCCTAGATGTAGCAGATGATGAGCTTCCGTAAGCTTGGGCATCACGCCTTGGAGACTACATTACTGATTTCATTACATGTGCCCACGGAACTCGATGGAACTCATAGAGAGATTGGTGAGCCGAGTGAAGATGCTCACGAGCGGCAAGGCGGGCCACAAAAAACCTAGGTCCAGCTCAATCGTGGTGGCCTTTTGCCCACTAGGCTAAGTGCGTGGCGGCGGAAGCCGTGTCGCCTCGAAATCTCTCGCCAGTGCCTTGGGTGGTGACCGAGATGCAAAGAGCTTTTGAGGGTCGCCCGGGCATCAGTGGGCGGCGCCGAAAGCAACCGCGGATGCGTAGCCATCGGGTGAAGGTGGTAGCAGAAAGCATCGCGGAGGAGGAGCGTAGCTTGCGCCAAGCAAAGACGCGAGCACGCCGGTCCGCGCAACATTGGTCTGTGTTGTCGAGGCACTTGAGGATGAGGACGAGGACGAGGACGCCGCCGGTAAGTGCACCGGCGGTCGCGGTCGCCGCCGTGGACCTTGGCAAGCTTTACGGCGATCCGACCGCCGCTTGCTCCATGAAAATGAGGATGGATTTCGATTTGGCTGCCCCACGCAGGCACGACGGCGATTTGGACGTTGCTCGGATTTGGGGAAGGGGAACGAATGGATCGTGGAGAAATGGGCGGAATTTGGAAGACGGGGAAATGGATTTTGGGAAGGGGAACAAACTGGGGGAAATGACGACGACGGCAACACGATTCTTTTTTGTTTTGTTTTGTTAAAAATAATAAAAAAAACTAGGACAAAAGGATTCTTCTGCACACCAAGGGCATGTCCGTAAAATTTTACTTCTCTGAGTGTTTGTTACTACAAAGCTACAGTATAACACATGGAATAGTTTATATATCATATACCTTGTATATAAAAAATTTAAATTACTCGACTCTAACTTTTTAGCATGTATCTAGATAACCCCTTAAAATACTCTTTTGGTTCATAGAGATGAGTGTCTATGTGTGTTGTGGGTGTCTGCTTTATACTCTTTGGTTCAATAAAAAGTTATACTCTTTGGTTCAATAATTAACTATTTCAGTTGAGATCTATTTTAAGATTTGTCCTTTTTTGGTTTATACCCTGAAAGGCGTGTTTTAATAATATTAATTTCAAAAAGTTGGAGGTGATAGAGAATATCAAGTTTTGTGTTAGAAAATACATTATGAAGTTTGCATTATATATATTCATTGTGAAGCCTGAAATTGGCCGATCTATATATGCAATTTTTTTTAAAGTTTAAAAATGTTGCAGCTGTTTAGGTCACTATGAAGCATAAGACAAAATTTTGATGCTTATCCTCTGGTTTGAACAATTTAAGATTTTAAGTTCAAAATATGAGAACTTCGAACAAAATTTTGGGGCTATATTGATTTTAAATGTAATCATTATAAACGACATAGTTGTACATCATTGAGATATAAACTTTGGCTGTAATCTTTCCCCATACGCATTTGTGCAAGGAGGGGGGGCAAAGCGCTTGGGCTCAGCTGCTCTGTTGGATGACAGCAGACGGTGGCGATGGAGTGACTGCTGGCAGCAGACATAGTCACAGAGACCGACTTCAGAGGATCTCGTTCCATGGATGAAAGTCCGCCTTATATGTTCAAGCCCTTCAAAAAAGTTCGGTTGGATATTGTTTCCCTAGATTGAGGTATATACTCCTAGGTTTTATATTTTTTAGTTAAATATACCATTGTTCTATAAATTTTCTGATGTATGCCATTTAGGTTTATGAACTCTAAAAACGTATTTCTAGGTCATGAAACATGTCCAATGGTACAACACGGGTCCATGCTGCTCAAGTCAATACGTGGCAGTTGAGGTGGCATGGTGATGTTGCGACACTAACTCATGGAATCCGCGTGTCATTTAGATCATGTTTCTCTTTTTTTCACCCATAGCTTTCTAGCTATGTACAACTTTTGTGACACTTGGCTGTGGTGGCAAATTCTTGCAGGCCCTTGTAATTTTTTTTGTCCGTGTGTTTGTGATCTACCGATTATCTATTTAGGCTCAAGGCGTGCACAAGCAACTAGATACTTTGCCTCCTCTTCTGCAGGTTTTCACTTTAACATAACGCTAGTGCGCTCCCTTTTTTTCTATTTTTTTTTTTCTTTGGGATGTTGAATTTTCTTGTAGTCACATTATATTAAGCTCCAATGTTGATCCCGCGCATGGATGACTCAGCTCGATGGTATCTTTTTTCATTTTCCTTTTTTTTTTTTTTTTCTTAAGATATCAAAAGAGTGAAAACCCATGCATGGATCTTCCACCTGTACAAAATAAAAGGTCCACTTTCCAAGCTTTAGTCATCTTCAGTATAAGATCATCCAAAAAGAATTAGTAATAACTAATAACTAGTTTTATCCGTGGTGAGTGGCTCGCAGTGCTCTCGCGCGCGGCTATCCGTAGTCACTGAATCCACAGCCTATGTTCCACTGGCATCAGTCCTAGATTCATCCTGGTCTCTCATGACATGCGTAACTCGCCCGCATGCATGTCGATTAGACCCGCATTACACGCTCGGCCGTACGTCGCCGCGGCGCCATCAACAGTGCATCCATCCATCGCGCCATAGGCGGTCATCTGTAGCTTAGCTCCCTCTCTGCACAAGCGTGCCTAACTGCCGACTAATCAGCATCTCTACAGGAAACCAGCAATAATATGCAGCGGATGACCACTCCGACATGCATTGATCCAGCGGCAGGATCGGAAGCTGCCGACCTTGTCAGCACGGACATGAAGCAGCTCATGTGATGTGAGTTGGCGCCGCCGTGTGTCGCCATTTGCCATGTCCAACCTCCCATCCTAGCTGGCGCTGTTGGTGATCGACGTACGGTTCTCTTTTCGACTGCTCGACGGCAGCTTCAAAAAGATGCATATACATCGCTGGAATTTGCTTGGAACTTTCGGAAATCGGATGATCACCGTAGTGGATTCCTCGTCAGTCGTCACCATGTCCGTGAGTGCGTGCTGGTGGGTCCGTGTGCCGTCATCAATCGACGCGTGTCACAATACTCCCACCATCCGAGCCTATAAAGCTGCGGCATGGAGTTTGCACAACATCTTCAGAAGCTACAGATACTCCTACTTCCAGCTCGATCGGAATCGGAGCAAAGAGAGCAGAGCAGCTAGTTAGTTGCGACTATAGTAGTGTCTGTGACTTGTGGGAACCGAGTGAGCTGAGCGACATATGGCGGCATCTCTGCTCGGCCTGAACAACGGGGGCAGCGGCCGGGTCCACGCAAGGAGCGGCGGACGCCGGTCGGCTGCGACGGTGAAGCGGCTGCTGTCGAGGTTGAGTCGTTCTTGGAGAAGACGCGCGGCACGGCCCAGGCGAGTCAGGTTTGGGTATGACCTGCATAGCTACTACCAGAACTTCGACGATGGCGTTGCCTCCTCCGGCCACCATCGCTTGTAGCTGTACTGTACCTTGCTAGTAGCTAGTGTATGATAATTCCGGTGACTATTATTAGCTCCAGCTGTCATTGACTCGTTATTTTTTAGGGAAGTCATTGACTCAGGAGCAGTATGTATGTGATGCTTTGTTGGAGAGCTATTTGGACCTCGGAATAGAAATGGTTTTTGTACAATTAAACTGATTAGATTTTCTGTCCGGTGTTCAGGATTAGAGCGCTCTCAGGATTACACATGTGCCATACCCATATCCAATTGTTCATCTACCTGAGTTTTTTTTTTTCTCGAACACCCTCGCGCACCCAAGGGCTATATGTAAAAGAGGAATATCTGCCCAAATTACACCTAGCTTCTTGTAGATTTTTAGGAGATAAGAAAAACTGAAATACTAAATGTAGATGGCCGGCAGGCACTGGCTTTTCAGTTCCCATCAATAAGCTTTTTAGATGATGCATGGAACAACAAGAAACTAAGGTCATGTTTGACATGGCTCCAACTCCAGGTGGAGCTGCTCCACTCCAAAACTAGAGGTGGAGCTGATTTCACTCCAAAACTCCATCTCCGTCCTCTTCTGTGTGTCCCACCAGTCAATCTCAATTCTCTTCTTCTTCTTCCCCAACCGTGCACGATCCATGCTACATTCCATTGCCGTCTCTCTTACGCTCCTCTCCGCCACCGCGCCACAGCACACCAATCAATCCCCTCCAATTTGCATTGTCAGCCGTGCAATCTTGGAATCCCAACCGTCCGCACCTCGTCGTGGCCTCGAGGGAGAGGTGCCTGCCACCGAGACCGGGCGGCGATGGCAACCACCTCGAGGGAGAGACGCCGCTTGCTAGAACTGCCCCTAGCGAACTCCACATGGGAGGTTCCGACCGCCCGCCAGCCGCTACAGGGGAGGGGAGGAGCTCGCGGTGAGGACTACTTCCTCGTCAAACCCGACTGCCTCCTCGTCCCCGGGGACTCGTGTCTGCCTTCTCTGTCAAGCCCGACCGTAGGGAGGGGAGTCGCGGGTAGAGAAACAGAAGAGAATGAAACGTTATTTTCCACTTATCCATGGCGATGGTTCTGGCTTATTTCTCTATATACAACTTTGACTGTTGGTGGATGCTCTCTAGAGGACCAAGATGGTAGTAAATGGCAAGTTTCAACTGTTGCATGGATGACATGTAGATCTAACTGGCACACAAAGAAAAGTTTGTGGACCATGTTGTATTTATAACTCTATTTCAAACAGATGATGAATAGACATGACACGTGGGAAATTTTGATGTCAATTTACAATAGAAAAACATTGGAAAACAATAGAAAACAAGTGTTTTATATGCCTCCAACATGTGATTTGCGGAGCACCCAAGTTTACCACCGATGAAGTCCGCGTGACCTAGTGTGCTCGCCACCGCCACCGGCTCGCCTCAGGAGATCCTCCGGTGATGGGGATGACACCGCCTCTCTCGCGCCAAGAACGAAAAATTGCCCTTCGCCGTATCACGCCGAAAAGATCGGTTCGCGTCTAATCGCCCCCGCCATCACCGGCTCGTCGCTTCTTCACCACCATCGGGGGCAGGTTCTGGGGATCGGGACCTCGATTCCGATTCGAATGCGAGGATCTTGGTGACGTTGATGCTTTGCCGTGGATCATCACAAGACCGCATCCTCTTCCCCGCCGCTACATCGGCACGGGGCGGCTACGCCGAGTATTGCGCCGCCCGTCGACCCAATGTCGACGAATCGCTGCCCTTGCGGTCTTGGAAAGGTCCGATCACACCACCTTCGAGTCACGCCGACGACCACCTTGGCGACTACACGGGGCCGACGATGCGCCTTCACCTTGCTAACAACTTGACCAAGCTTCTTTGAGCCATTTCGATGAACGTACCTATATGCGGTTTCTTCCTTCTTGTGCTTTGATGTATGTGGAATGAAGCCATCTGCTATCCATAGTTTGATAAGATCCGATACAGATATAGTGAAATCCTCGGGGAAGACAACAAGAGAGAGGAAGCAAGACTTCAAATCATAATTTGGCAAGTCATTATACTTTCGAGCTAGTATGGCTCTCATCATTTGTCCATTTTCGGTAGATGGCCAATCCTTCACTATATCCGACCATGCTTCTACGATTAAATTTTTTTGATAGATAGCCCCCCAAAAACAGCTAGTGCAAGTGGTAACCCATTACACTTCGTCACAAGCTTTCTCCCTAGTTGTTCAAACTTCGTCAATGTTATGTATCAAGGACCTTTTTATATGATGGCAAAGCATTTCTACTAAAAAGTTCCCAACTTTTCTCAACATCCAAGAGCTTCAATTTGTGAACATGGGTTGTCATTTTAACTTGATTAGCAACATCATTCTTTCTGGTGGTTAACATTACTCTACTGCCATTACTTACATCCGGAAATACTTTGTGACATTTCTATTTATTTGGTTCCATGTATCCGTCCTCCACACATCATCAAGTACAACTAAGTATCTTTTCTCTGTAAGGAGGGCTTGTATCTTCTTTCTCGGATCATACTCTTGCATCTGATTTCAATTTCTTGATCCCCAGCTATTTGTTTCAGAATACCCTTCAATAAATTAACACTTTGCTAAACTTTTGAGATACGATTACCCAAGCAATAGTGTCAAAGTGCCATTTGTTTTCAGAATACCCTTCAATAAATCAACACCGCTAAACTTTTGAGATACGATTACCCAAGCAATAGTGTCAAAGTGCCGTTTGATTTTATCCGAAGTGCGATTTTCCTGCTCCACCCATGCCAACTATGGAGACAACACTAAGCTTGTTATTATCCTTGTTAATTAATTTTTTGAACAATTTCTTTTTTGCTCATCCTCAAAACCCACAACAGTAACATCTTCAAAATTTTGGACCACAAGATCGTGATCTTGTAAGGACTCATCCTCAACGTGACCCTTCTCTATCTCAGTAGTACCCAAATCAAGAATTTTCAAATTGCTTGCACTTTCGTGATATCTCCCTAACCTTCCTTCTTATACGTTGAATGTCTTTACCAACTTTATGGAGGGTAATCAAATCGCTTGGTAAGCGAGCATACCTTGAAATGGCACCGACAAAGCCCTTCTTGAGCCTGTTTCTCTTCTCCATGTGGTCCACAACTTCGAGGACATTCTTGGCTTCATATGTGGCATCCCTGATTTGGCTAACCCGGATAGTGGCGCTTGCATCCCCGATCTCCGCTTGGTGCCGGCATCTTTGAGGAAGCCCTACAGCCGCTGCAGTTCATCTTTCAAGAGCCAGGCTTCAAGGGTGACTCCGCACAGTAGTGTGGTCTCCGCACAGCAAAGTTGGTGATGCTCCCCCACCACGCAGAAACAGCAGGCTCAACCATTGCCCCTTTCTCTTCTCTCTCGGAATCTGAATGCTTGGTGGAAAATCGGCTGAGAGAATGCGGATGGTTTGTGGCTGTGGCAGGAATGGTGTTGTCTTGGAATGCAAATGTTTGCTTTGGAGGTTGTTCTTCTTTACTTGATTAGTACAACAAAGTGCCAAAGCACATATGCTTAGAAATTAGAAGGATTGCAGCTCCAAAACACAACACCTCTTTTTATTATTACTGGACATCACGGCTTAAATTTTATAAGAAAAATTAGATGCCAAATGTGAAATCAAAAATGACCGAGCGCGTTACGACAGGTAACTCGAGTATGCACATTTGTACAATAGTCTCTGGTATGCTCTTCCTTATATGAGCACTCCTATTTCTGAAAAACTGTAACTGTAAATGAGCTATATGATATTTTCCGACAACTCTAGATGAGTGAGATGGCAAAGGTAAAACTGCTATCATGTGTAACCAAGCATAAAAAACGGTTTCCCCACTGAAAATCATTTTAAATATTCCATAAAACTATTCTAATGTTTGATCCACTGGAAATATCTAAACTCAAGTTACAGAGCTGGCATCCCAAGTTCAAACTTCACGCACTGAGATTATTCGTTTTTGTACATCGAATACAATGAGATAACTCTTAAGGAATTAGAAAACATTCACATAAGATTCAGAAGATGCTGCTTCGGCTTCAGTTTCAAGCTCTGCTTGAGTTGCTATGTCTGTTTCTCTTGATGTGGATGTTGTTTAGTCAGATCTCTTCTCTCACTTTCGAAGGACAGATGGTCCTCAATTTGAAAACTGACATAGGTGACTTCTTCCCTTATTCACAGCTGCAAGCCTCCTGAGTCCTGGGAGAAAGTTACCAATAAAGCTTGACATCGAAGCACATGGAAGTTCAACCAAATACCAACATGCTCTGTCAGAGTCGAGGTGCGTGAACTGACAATTCTAGAGCTTTGTGAAAACGAATAAAAGGCAAATGCAATTCTACATCTAGTTGTTATAAGAAAATGAAAATAATGAAATTGAAAAAAGTAGCAGCCTAAGTACAGGAGAGCACCGAAAAACTGCAGAAAAGTTTTTTCAGGCGTAGTCAGTGCATATCACCAATTAATTTATATATATGGCAAACTAAAGTCATTTAACTTATAAAGTTCTATCTAAAAAAACATTTGAGCATCGCGTGTTTTCAGATGTTCTACTGCAATTACAGTAGAGGACCATAAAAACAAATCACTTAATGGGCAATATCTAGCAATCAAAGATAAAGACTCATTGTAACGGATTAAATAAAATGTCAAGCATGTACCATACTCTCAGGTGCTTAACTCCCAATCCAAAGCAGAGACACATCCACCCCAACTTTTGTATGAAAGAAAAATAAAAATATGCAATAATGAGTACTTGAAATTGGAGAACGGGCACAGCACATTACCATCACTGAGCACGGGGCGGGGCGGATCCGCAGCGCATCCTGAGAGCTATGCACGCAGCAGACCACCTGAAGTTCATTGTTTTCGTAGCACTGAACTGAGCACAGAAAGTTCGTTGTTTTGCTAATACAACATGGTTATGACTTCGCTTTTAAGAAATGACACTGGTAAAGGAATATTAGACAAATAACATATGGAACTATACCCTAGCCACATTGAATTATATATACAATCCCAAGTCCCAACAAACCGACGCAAACACTCCATGGTTGTTCTGGTCTGCAGAATAATTCCTACAAAATAGGATCAGCAACACGCATTTTGCACATAATGCTACTTACGTTTTCACCACAAGATCATTTAAAGAGCTAGGACATGAAAAAGATGATGTTCACAATGGCATAAGAGAACAATAGAACAGGATGACAAGAGCTTGAAATTATTAGCCCTTCCTTTTTCAATAAAGTGATAAATCCAAAATCCAAAATCTAAACTCTTCGTGACTGTATGGTGTTAACTATTGATCGGATGATCAGCTGCTGCTACAAAAATCTAAATCATAATTGATCAAAACCAAAATTGTCAAATACTAATCTTGATAGCAATTCTCAACAGCAGAAACGGCTGGTCACCAGCCATCAGCTACGATTGACATTGGATTAAACATACTTGACTTATTATTGTTTAAGATAACTGATTACGATGCCAGGAAATTCAAACAAATTGTTCAGTTTATATACTACTTACTACTTAGGCACAACAATAGGATACTCTCAACTCTCGAGAGGAATGTATATAGTAACTTTTCATATGCAAGCCAAGGGAGCTAACACAATTAGTTTCAGATTTGAACGTCAATTGAAAAACAAAAAGACAAATCAAAACACTGAACATGGGAATAAATTCTTCCATGGAAAAAAAAAAAGACAAACCATGGCAAACGCGTGTGTGATCACCGAAACTATTCCACTAATCTGAATCTATATGACAACAAAAAGTATTCGGATGACGGGATGAGGGGAGTCGCCTTACAGATGGAAGTGCAGGACAAAGAACGGAAGTGATGGGAGGACAATTTAGGCCAGAACCAGTGGCACCCTCAACCTTGCTGCCGCCCAGGATCAAATGGACCTCGGCGGTGAAGAGGGATTCGCAGCGGGCATGAAGAATGAAATAGGCAGGATTCCAGTTGGGGTCAAACCTTGATGCCGAAGTTGCTTCACCACTTGCATGCCCCGCAGCCTCCGCCAACCACGCCGTGCCTGTTCTGTCGCCGAACGGCGCCGCCTGGGTCCCCAATCCATCAGCAGCAATCGTTGTATTATCAGGTTCAGTGAAGTCATTTCTGCAGAGACAGACACCTTATCAGGTTCAGGGAAGTCACACCACCAAAACAGGTAGATCATACATTGGCTTTGGCTTCTTTGTGTGCACCATGTTCATGAGTAGATTTGTTGATCCGCCAAGGACTGTTCTTCACTGCCATATGCAGAGGAGTCTTTCCATACTGTCAAAATATAAGAATTGGAATATGTATTATTCTCGAAGGCTGGCAAATGAATAAATAATAGTTAAGCTCTAAAAAAGGATTCAGACAAAAATCTTAGGACTTAAAGCTCGTTGCAATAAGCTTAACCTTGAGTTTTCAAAATGCACAGAAATTAATGTCTGGAGATTTTCTCACCTTAATTATTGTTTTATTGAGTATTGTAGATATCCAATAGAGATTTTCTAGCTCTTATAATCTGCAGTGCACAACCTAAGCACGTAGACATTATTTAAATTTAACTCCACAAATGGCAGAACACATTGTTGAAGGAAACAATTTGATGCATATAGAGAAACTAATTCCTCAAACAGCTACCTATTAGTCATCCATATCCATATCCGTAAAGTAATTCGATGCATATAGGGACGGGTGGAGACGACGTGGATCATGGCGGCACAGGAGCAGATGCCAGCGCCGTCGGGGTCAGGTTCGGCGATGACCACCATGGACACGAACGTGCTCAGCCGATCAACCCTGTCAAAAACAGCCTTGTAAACTGAAGCTGAGAAAACAGATGACCTCAACGTTTAACGAAAAATGTCTAAGAGACAATTCATCAAACATGATGCATGCCCACAGTACACCTAGCGTGCTGCTGCCCCTGGAGCCTCTGATGCTGCTGCCGGTGGCTGCACCAGGTGCCGTTCATCTCTTCCGGCCTCCACCAGCGAGGAGGGATCAGATCGGAACCCGGGGTGGATAGACGGCGGACTGGGGAGAGCAGATCGAATCTCACCTTGCTGGCGGCCGGGCGTGGCCTGTGCATGTCGTCCTGCGGCGCACCCCGAGCCCTGCGGCCCCCGGCCACGTCCTCCGCGTCCGTCGCGGATGCCACGCCCTAGGCGTCCGTTCCACGGCAAGACACGCTCGCGGCCAGGGGGCTCGTGCAAAGATACGGAGGGAGGAGGAGATCGCGTGCATGTCCCTTTGTTTCCTATTTTTTACTCCGGTGATTTGGTGGCCTTTCCTTTGATAACCGTAGAGAGAAAATTACGGAGGGGCAGGAGGAGATCGTGTGATCGCTCGATCGCACGGGGAGGCACTTTCGTCGAACCGAGCGAGGCGAAGGTTAATGCGTTTTTGACCGCACGAAAAACAGGTATAGTTTTCATTCTTCTTATGCGGTAAAGATAAAAAATATTTATTTATGGAAATATAATATATGTATATTTTTATCAAAAAATATTTTTAAAACAAATCTACTCATATAATTTTTATATTTACAAACTCAACAACTTAAAAAGTTATTGATGATTTATATTCCCGATGTTTGACTAAACTTTATCCAAAAACAACTTCTAATACCAAAGGAGGGAGTAATACACGGAGTGAAAGCGCGTCAGGCTGCCCGACATTGGTGATGGTGCGCACAACCGGTGACAGAGCCAACAGGCTTAGTTCACAGTAATTTATGTAGGTATAATCTGCAATTTTTATTTCATCAAGAATAAAAAACTCATCACCTATCTTTTGTAGGGAAAATCTCCAAGAGTTTGGCATCTGCCAAAATATGGTGTTTGCAAAAAGAGGCCACCTCCCAGAGAGGCCAACTCCAAGGATAGGATTAAGGATGGCGGCGGATCGGGTTCGGGTAATCCGCGGGTTTCGTCCCGCGGGTTCGGTTTGGGTACAATTTTTCACCCAAATCTTTCAGGTTTGGGTTCGGTTCGGGTTGATTTGGGTTTGGGTTTAGTATTCCACCCGTGGATATCCAATGGATACCCGAAATAAATCATTTGGAATTAAAAATTATGTTTATAATATGTGAATAATAATTTGTTTACTTAAATTATTAAGCTTATTCAAAGTTGACTCATGAAAATATTTATTATTTGTTGTCTCTTGTTTATACATGTGAATATATGTATATATATCCACCGGTAATCCGTTGTGTTTCGTATCCATTCGGGTTTGTATCCGATTCGGGTTTCGGGTACCGGCGGGTTTGGGTTTTGTTTTGGATTTCCACCGAATCGGTTTTTGGGTTTTAATTTCGGGTTTTGGGTTTGGGTGCACGGAGACTCCACCCGATCGAACCCGACCGTTGCCATCCTTAGCTAGGATCTTGTAAAAAAAAAAAAAAAAAAAAAAAAAAACTCCACGGGCTAAGGAGATTTTCGGGCTATGCAGCCCAGAGACCGGGCCATATGTAGGCAGGCCGGCCTCCTCACCCCTCACCCACGAGGGCCCGCTCGCTCCGTCGTCTCGTGTAGTCGTCGCACAGTGACTCCTCTTCTGGCATCACCGTCTCATCTCCCACCTCCGCCTCTCTTTTGCGCCCGGTTTGGTTCCCCTCACCGCCGCGGACGCGCGAACCAACACCCAAACCGTCTGTTCCCAACAGATAACACCCCCGGCTGCGGCGCCCACGCTCGTCGCTGCCGGCGCAGGTCCGGCGAGACGGCCAGCCAAAGCTCTAGGCCTCCGCCTCCGCCTCCGGGACCAACCCTAGCCACCTCCCGCAACGCCGGAGGGGGGGGCGCCAGCCATGCTGTTCCAGGTAGGAGGGCAGGGCGCGCGGCCCACCTTCTTCGAGATGTCCGCCGCGCAGCAGCTGCCCGCCAGCCTCCGCGCCGCCCTCACCTACTCGCTCGGGGTAAAACCGCCCGCCTCCTCCTCCACTTGCTCCTCTTGCTCGTCTCCGATTGGATCGATCGAATCGTTGAGGTTGTGTGCGTGCCTGGTTCGGGGAATTGTTTACTCGTGCGTGCGTGTCCCCTTTGGTATGTATGGCTCGTAGGATGGATGCTGCAGCTTCGGGGCAACACATTGAAATGCTCCAGCTTTCAGGACGATTAATAGCTCAAGCGCTATTTCTGGTTTGACTGTTTTATTAGCAGTTCTAAATGCAAAAATGAACCGTCAAGTGCTTGTTCAGCTACCTGTGAGACCCAGAGTGGACTAGTAGTGATATGGGATCGTCAACATTCACTGACATCTCGATGTTCAACATGTAGTAGCAAGAAAAACCCACATGCAACTTGACATCTACTTCTTTCATTCTATGGCAGAAAATGAATATATGTTCAACTGACATTCTATGCTACTTAATGGGCAGTGGTATATTAGGTACTAACTTCTGTACGGATGTTAATTGGTGACACCATGTCTCTTTAGTTGTGCAAATTGTACTAGTTTCCCAGAGCGCTCATTTTGAAAACCACGCACAATTTGTTGAACTAAAAGGGTTGGTGAATATGTGGACACCCTTAGGACCACCAACTCATGCGTCTCTATTATCTCTATGTAATCAACGTGATTTGATTGCATCCTTTGTTTGTACATCTTAAGTCTCAAGTTAATATACTTTCTTTTCTTTGCTGCACGTGCTATTATGTTTCCTTTATGCTGCCTGCTAACTGCTAAACCAACTAATAGCCATGTCTCAGTCTACGAAGTGCTAAATCAACTGATACCCTTTTGCTATAGCTATAAAGAATTGTCCACATGTTTCAGTTTATGTGAAGGAACTTTCTACAGCATCTAGTTAATCTTTTTTCATGGTTGATTGCACAAATATCAGTGCAGCAGCATCCAGAAACTTTAATGGCTGTTTATGTTCTTCTTCTCCGAATTTATTGTCGTTCAACATCCATGTATGTCATTTGACCCCTTATACGATTATGTTCAACTTCTATTTGCAGGTTTTTGCACTAAGAAGACCATTACTACACAAAGTTTTAGATTATGAAGACGAATTCTTTGCTTTGTTAATGGGCGTCCTTGAGTCCCATAGTCTACGGACAACAGGTTCATTATTGACTCTTTCAGCATAAAAAAGTTTGACTTGTTCAGGATAGTTGTAACATAACTGGCTATGCAGGAAAGGAATGGAACAGTGTGTTACAAGTTGGGTTTTCTTCTTATTTTTTTTTCTTTAGCAACCCCTTGGATATGGATTACTAAGAAATGAACATTTCTCCAATGTGACTGAGAAAAAGAAATTTCATGCATCAATATAGTGATATTTCAATAGGGTCAATCATCATTCTTTACATTTATGCTCTCATATATCCTAATCTGTCTCGTACCCTCATATCCTACATATCATATTAGGTTATTCGAATAGTATTGTCTAACCATACAGGTCTGTTTGGTTAGTGGAATGAAACGATCCCCTTCTTGAACCAACTTATTGTGCAAAACCAAACACTGAATCAAACAGCCTACAAGTGCTATGGTCTTGCTTTAATCTTCTTATGCAATTTGTCAAGTAGACAAGACTCAGCACATGGCTTGTTCTTTGATATCCCTAATTTTAATTGTGTAATTTTAACTGTCCAAATTTTTTCCTTCCAGATGGTTCCTTTTCAGAGTCATTATATGGTCTCAGGAGGAGACCTGTTAAGGTTTCAGTGAAGAGAAAAAGTCCTGGTACAGAATCCAGTGACAAAGTCTATGATTCTGCACTAAGGAAGCGCCAGAAAATCTTTTCGGTTGTTTTTTTTGGTAGGATGCCCTCCGCTTCTTTGTACTGTAGTTTTCTGTCTTTGTTTTTTTTTCCTTTCCTTGGGGAAACATACTTATACTCTTGCCGTAAAAGAATGAATTGATAAAATAATCACCAATTCTGTTTCTGCCAATAGCATATGAACTAGATTTAGTGTTGTGACTTGAGTTTCTGGACATAGTACTTGTCTTTTTACTACATGTTTGTTACTCTTAACTCATAAGATATTTCTATTCCAGTATGCACCTTGACTTGCTCGTTAAGATCAAGCTGACTTTTTTTTTTTCTCAAACTACAAATGAGAACTGTATGTCATTTCATTAAGTAGAGAAAAGACAAATGAGAGGCAAAGCCAACTCCCTTAGGCCATCTAGTACAAGACTAACAGCACCACTCGCTGCAAAGACAGAAACAAGCTGACTTGTTTGACAGTCTGATTCTCTTTTATTGAACACAAGGTGAGCTGCATATCTTATATTGAAGACAGAAGAAGCAAAAATGTCCCTTAATGACCCTTACAGACAACCACTATAACTCCACTAGGAGATCAGAGGGGGTGTAATACTGAAAAGAAAAGATATCCCAAGTAAATTAGGTTAACAAACTGACAAAGACTGTACAACTAGCCCTCATAATGACCTAGGTCCTGTTATTGGAGCTTTTTGGCTCCATCAAGACCCCAAAGTCTCAACTCCTCCATGAAGAATTGATGTGCTACCTGTAGGGAGGGGGAAACACTATCAAAAACATATTTGTTCCTATGATTCCATAAGATCTAGGTCCCCAAAATCACAGCACTATTAAATCCCTTCCTTAGTTTTGTTAATTCGATGACTTGCTTCTCCAACAAAGTGTGGTTCCGATCGTCTGGACGTAACACGCCCGAGACCAACAGGTACTAGTGGAGTGTGCCAAAACTGCCGAGAGAAGACACAAGTAGTTAAGATGCGCTGGACATTCTCCTCCTCATGATCGCATATCACACATTACTCAGGATGAGGAAGCCCTCTATGTGCCAATCGATCTGCTATTCTGCTGTCCAACATTTGTTTCAAATAGCAAGCGACACAAGCCATAATGCTCGAATGTAATAGAGCCACAAAAGAATGCCCTGTAGGTAGCTTTGGATTAGGATGATCCGCTTGCTTCATGGCTCCAGAAGTGCCGATCGACTTTCTGAGTTGAGGTCACCTGTTCTGGAGTGAAAATTACAAGGGCTTTTGCTTAGTTGCTCTGATACTGTTACTCTGTATTACTGATTTCATTAATCTTCAATTTTGTTAGTTTACTGGCATTTGGTAGTGATATGTGCTGCAATTGCTTCTTGTCGTACCAAGTCGCTGTATAATGATATATGGTATTCTAATTTCTAATACGGTACATTGTACTATTAATATTGGTTTATGGCTGCTTACCGACATATTCTACCTTACTCCTTAGTGTATCCCTTTCTTTGGGGAAATGTACTGGAGATGCACTTTAGTAAAATTTACCTTATGAATCACAAATTTATAGTATCTATCTTGTTTTAATCTTTCTATATGCAACTGTTAATTTCTGATTTCACTAGTCCATGTTTTTGCATTGTGCCATCCTCAAATTGCAGCCAACTAAAACTTTAGCCATGTCTAAGATAATTAGACAACTATGTGATTTATATAAGCAAATATGTACCAATTTTTGTTATATAATGATCTTGTTGGAGACAGAATATTTCTTCTCTTTACGCTTAACTCCTGCCAATATTATTGTAGGTTGTTTTGCCATATTTTAAATCAAAGTTGCAGTCTATATATAACAAAGAAAGGGAAGCCAGGTTGCAGGCAACCCTCTGGGGTCAGGATGATGTTAGATTTGATGAAGCTGGCTTTGTATTAGATCAGGAGCAGACTTCTCAAGCACATTCTGAACCTACAACTGGAGAAGTGTCAAATTTGACACGCTTTTAAAAAGAATTTTGTCTCACTTGTAGGTGTTTGCTATCCATGGATTCATGCAACTAATGAAGGTTTGTCTGCTACTTCCTGGATTTATTTGCCTCAGGGCGTTGATTCTGTCTTTATTGACTTCATGTTATTAAGCACCGGTAAAAAAACACAGTCAATTCGACTTTTCTTGTTACCTTTGTATTATCCTTTCTTGACTCTATCATTGTAGTTTCCAGTTCTCTGGTGTTTTTTGTCTGTTTGTTCAGTATAACTCAGTTTCATTTGTGTTTCATGTAAAATCAAAAGAATTATGTACTTGCCAGCTTATTTGTTTCATTTGGGTGGTAAGTGGGTAGTATAAGTTTTACCTATGACGCCCTATATTGTTTGCAGGTTTCTCGTTTGCATACCAGCTCTTGTATCTGTTGGATGCTACTGGATTTTATAGTCCAGCGCTGCATGTGCTTGGCCTTCATGTTTGTCGTGCTACTGGACAAGAGCTGGTATACTCCATATTTTATTCTTACTGGTATATTTGTTATTGTTTACGTACACACATATATTAATCTTATTGTTACATTGTTTTACTATGTGTTCTTTTTATACGATTCAGTGCCTGATGTGTCTTTTCTTGCTTCCTCTAAATAACTAGATGGAATCATCTTCTAGGATATCAAGGATTAGAAATCGTGAACTTGAGAGACTCCGTGGTCCTCCATGGTTCAAGGTAGGAGAGGACTGTTTGTTCAGTAGCTTGTTTCAATTATGAATTCTTGAGTCATAACTCATGACAAGAACCTTTTTTGTATGGCGTCTGCAGGCTGTGCAACTAGTGTTCCTTAGTTGTGCCTACACAACACTAGATTATGCACAAAACCGGTTTAATTGCTGCAGTCTTCTTTTTCAAGGTATGTTGTACAATTTACTATCAGAGAGAATCTAGGATCTTTTAATGTTTCCTCGCTTTATATCTTCTTACAGGTAGACTTCTGAGTTTGGATGGTTAACAGTTACTGAATACTTGATTTGAAATGTGGTCAATTATTCTTGAAGTCATCCTCTTAACTCTTTGAATTTTGCATAACTACTTAATGAAAGTCATCACTTGATGATATGTGCAATGTTTTCGCCATGTAGATGAACTATTAGCTTTATCCCTGTGGTACCATGTAATATGAACCAAGATTCAACTACACAACTGTGCTCAGTGTTTTCTTTCTGGTAACCTTATCTAGATGATGGAGTGGTGGTATCAATCTGCTGAAGAAAGACTGACAGCTCCAACTGTATATCCGCCACCCCCTCCTCCTCCAACTCCGAAGGTACATCACTTGATTATACCCATGCCAGCAAAGAGCTACAACCATTTGATTGTCACAGAATTAAGCTGTGATTCTGTTGAAAAAAGTTGTTCATGATCAGAATCTTATGTGGATCTTTGCCATTTTTATTAGGTTGCCAAAGACGGGATTCCCTTGCCATCTGACAGGACGCTCTGCCCCCTGTGCTGCCAGAAGCGTGCTAACCCCTCTGTTCTTTCTGTTTCTGGTTTTGTTTTCTGCTACAGCTGCATATTCAAATATGCCTCTCAGGTGGGTGTTCTACAGATCTAGTATGTCAAAGCCAAATTTTCTCTCCATCACCAACGTATGTGACATTGTCTTGTGCTCCAGCATAAAAGGTGCCCTGTCACACTAATGCCTGCCGGTGTTGAGCAAATCAGGCGTCTCTTCCACGATTTGTAGCCATGAAAGACCCCACAACTTCTGGTTTTCTAAAGACGACGGACTTCAGTACACACAAACATACATCAGAACCACCTTTTTGTTACACTTCCTCAATATACCCTTTTCATACTGAAGCAACTGCATGGATGGCACTTTCTTCTCATTTTCCTTTGTACTTCTATTTTCCGCCCATTGAAAATTGCACGGCAAAAGCAAAGCTGAAGTTTGAGCTTGCAGTCGTAGAATAGGTGTATAATCTGTTGTTAGGTGATACTAGCAGATTCATTTAGATGAGGTGACAGTAACCAGTTACCCACTGAGGTAATTGTATACCTGCATGACAATTTGCGGTCATGTAAAGGTAATTAGTCATCATTTCCGTGTAAAAAAGTTCTATAATTTTGGAATGGTCCTGCTCTTTGAAATTGTATAATTTGTAATTTTGGAATGGCCCTGCTTTTTTTTTGGTGTTTTCTTGGCGTCGTACTTACACTGTAAATGCTCCCAGCCTGAGTTATTATGTTTACAACTTTACATTGGTCGCCGACTCTCTGTTCTCTCAAACTTTGGTGCTTCCGTAGAATTAGCGCGGCTAGCTTTGGTAGAAAAGAGCTCCTTTGTTTGGATAGATGATCCCCCAAATTTTATCCTCCAATTTCTTGTAAATGATGCAACCACATTATTGAATCAATAAAGCTCTGCCGATAGGCTTTTCAAAAAGGGTAGCAAGCAATTTTTTTTTTTGTTCAGCTCCCAACTCATAAAAGATAGCGGTGTTTTTTTTTTTTGTTCAGCTCCCAACTCATAAAAGATAGCAGTGTTTTTTTTTTTTTTTTTTTTTTTTGAGCAGAAGATAGCACAGTGTTGAGCGAAGAAAACAAACGCGTCAAACCATACCGGCCTCTCTATCTGGCCCAAAAGCCCACTGCCCAGGCCCTTATGAAAATATCTAACCACTTTACATTTCACTCCCTGTGAATTTCATATATATATATACACATAAAATCGTGGGGACACTGCAAAATTAGCTGCCTCATATAAAATCCGGGCGCCGCTGCCGGACACCCTTCCCATACCCCTGCGCAGCCGCCGCCGACGGAAACCCTACCCATACCCCCCGACCACCGGCCGCGCCTTCACCTCCTAGTCCTACCTCTTATCGCGCCGTCGTTCCGATCCCCTTCGTTCGGTGAGGAATCTTAGCCCTGGACGAAGTGCTTGATTTATTGTTGATTCTGCGGGATCATTGCATCGAATGCTTAGCTCTTTCCAATCCACCCTGTTCGCCGCCGGGTCTCGCCCAACCTGACCTGCTGATATTTTTCTTTATTATTTATTACTACCTTATGTGTACGGGGCTGACTGATTACCTCGAATAAATTGGTAATTTTTAGTTTTCATCCGATGTTAATTGACCAATATTTATGTGCCTGTTAACCCTCGAAAAGCAGCGGCGGCGGCAAGACATGGCGGAGGTCGAGGTTCCAGCTGCTGCGGTCGCGACGACGACCCCTGAGGCGGCGGCGACCGAGGGCGGAGCCGCTACAGAGGCGAAAGGTCTGCACAAGCTGCACCGGCAGTGGACCTTCTGGTACGACATCCAGTCCAAGCCTAAGCCCGGCGCCGCGTGGGGCAGCACCCTCAAAAGGCCTACACCTTCGACACCGTCGAGGACTTCTGGAGGTATGTTGGCGCTGCGGTGGATATACCTTCCTTCATGCTCCGGTTGTCTACCTGATCTGTTCGGATCTGATCTGATCTGGATGCCGTGTTTGTTCCTGTGTACCAGTTTATGTGCATGTTTTCGGCGGTCATGTGGCAGCAGCAGTTGTTTATAGAGTAGATAGGGTTCTAGGTAACCTTAGTGCCAACAAATCTGACATGACTAGCAAAGATCCCCATGGTTCGCACCGGGCGGGAAGCTGGTAATACAGAAATTTATATGATTGTACATGAAAATTAAAAGTTAGTCCAATCATGAAAGATGATTAGATTCATGTAGAGGAAACCGTACAGTTGATATGAATATACAGTAGGATGATCCTCCAACAACCATTGCCTTGAGGATAGTATTCCAGCGTGATTGACTATCACAACAATTAGATGTGAATAGCCTGCAATTAAAATAAACTATAAGGGACAGCATATGTAATTTTAAAAGAATCAGGTTGTAATCAAGTCCTGCATAAAAACCCATTCATTGTTTTGCATTTAAATCGATGAAAGTGGTAGAGACTGTGGGGAGGAGGAGGAATGCTAGCACTCGCCAGAGATGGGAAAAGGGAGTCAAAGTAGTGCAACATAGCATGCCGAATTAGGAGGCGCCTGTCGTGGTCGAGGAGGCCTAGGGCATGGTTGTAGCAGTGGTAGGGGCAGACTATCAATAGGAATCAGAGTGTGGGGATGCTGTCAAAACATGAGGACAACCTGGAACCATTAAAGGGAATAGGCAAAACCATGAGAACCACATAGGACATGAAATGGATCGATCCAACTTATTTCATAATTTATATAGGACAAATATAGCGAAAAAATATCTGGGAAGGACAAATTGATTTAAACCTTTTGCAACAGGTGTAATATTTTGTACTTTGGAGCCACATGCAATTTTGTTTTGATTACTGAGCTCTGTGCTACCTGTAAGCATCATGTGAGCAAAGGATTGTTTTTCCCTATAGAGATTAAAAGATGATCCCAGTATCCTTAAATTAGCAAGAGCAGTATGAATGGAAAAACTCATATCACAAAAAAATGTTTAGCGCGATAGATGAATGTGCATGCAGTATGATAACAAATAACTTTTTTCTGATTTGATGTACGCATTCATGAAGACTTTAAACTTTAGGCACTGAAATCAAACTACATTTGAGTATGAACAAAATGAATTCATGAAACTAAGCAAGTACTCAAGCGGGTTCCTGAATTTGAGATTATCTCATTGAAGGTATTGGGACGTGGAAGGGAAAAAATCCAATTCAGGACAGTAAAATGAGTCAACTTAGAGGAATGTAAACAGACTCGTATTATCAAATGAAAACAATTAAATAATGTAAATACATAATTTAGGAGCTACAAATATGCCAATATGTATATAGTACATAGAAGACAAAGCTTAGCCTTAATTAATGAGCAATATCTTCTATTAGTCATAATACCTATATGTATATGTATGTGTTGTTTTTTGAAGTTAAGACTTCTATATATGTTACTGCAATTAGCTGGTGCAATTTTTCCTTGTGCCTTCAATTTGGTGGTCTTGTATCCATGTTTTTACGGATCCCTTCTTTCTTGCTGTAGCTTGTATGATCAGATTTTTCGCCCAAGCAAGTTGTCTGGGAATGCTGATTTTCATCTGTTCAAGGCTGGAGTAGAGCCAAAATGGGAAGACCCAGAGTGTGCAAATGGTGGCAAATGGACTGTCCCATGCAACAGAAAGACAACCTTTGAGAACATGTGGCTTGAAACGGTACATCTTTGTTATATATTTGATTTGATCAAGAATGAGCATCTGCTACCAGATATTGCTTGAGATGTTCTATTAATGGACTGTTTTTGAATAATTGTTTGAATATGCAGTTGATGGCACTTATTGGGGAGCAGTTTGATGAAACAGGCGACATTTGTGGAATTGTTGCTAGTGTACGTGTGAGAGGAGATAAGCTCGCATTATGGACTAGGACTGCCAGCAATGAAGCTGTCCAGGTTGGTTTTCAGAACCATTCTAATCAGTTTCAATGCTGACATCTTCTTATGCATCATAGTATCAAGGTTCATATATCCTGATAAGGGGTGAACTTAGTCCAGTGTTTTCTTCGTAAGTAGTATCTAAGTTGTGCAAATCCCTAGCTGCTATATTGCCTTATGGATTACATTGTTATACCATAGTTCATTGTTATACCATAGTTCTCTTCAAAGGCATACTTAAATCATCTCCCTGGAAGAGAACTATATAGTTTGCTAGGAATTTTTGTGCATGCGACCTGTTTAATGGTAATAGTGTATCCATTGTGATGTTGCATGAAAATGGGGCTTGAATTCTCTATTGTGTTGTTGCAGGAAATGTGTGTTGTGTTTTCTGGTACTGTTTATTTTGTAACATTGTTACATGAATAATACTCGTCATCTTCTATGCATTGAACGGAATATTGGGAAAAAAAAAGGACACAGAAGCCTTTTTTCTTTTGGAGAATCTTTATAGTGATCGTTTTGTAATTTTTCGACAACCCAATAGTTATCTGGAGCATGGTTATCTCATTGCACCAACAGTGTCCCATGCTGCAACTGTGATACCTTTTTTAGTCTCTGTTGCCCTTATAAACTCAAAGCATTAATGTGCTGTTCTGGTTTCTGAGGTGCCCCATTCCTTTATATTACAGGTAAACATTGGCAAGAAATGGAAGGACGTCATCGACTACAATGACAAGATCACCTACACTTTCCATGTATGCCTCCAGATTGTTTCTTCAGCTGCTCCTTATAGCTTGTATTATTTGTTGAACATTGAGCTCACTAGATCCTCATGTGCAGGATGACTCAAGAAGAGAGAAGCCGAGCAGCAGAGGCGGACGGTACACTGTGTAAGCTGCACATCTAGGTGGTGGTCGTTGCTTGGGCTGGAACTGGATAGCGGGGGAGTGAAATTTTCTGCTGAGATGGGCACCAACTTTCATTTGATAGCCTTATCTTTCCCGAGGCAATTTTCGTACCTATATTGTGATGTTATTTTGCCCAGATAGCTTATGTAAGTACAAGAAATAGATGTTTGAGACATTGACGGTTTTGTATGCAACTGAATTTCTGTCTGAATATGCCCCGATCCAACAGCACCCAAACGAGTCATTGCGTTTTAAATCTTGGTGTTCAGCCTTTCTGCAAATGTGCCCTGTCGGTAAAGATATTTGCCCCAGTAATCAACATTTGTTGCCCTTTTGTGTCGGTGTTTTATAAAGTACCTCGATGAGGTTTACTCTCCCGTCATTAATGATGACATAGAGTTCCGATATTTTATATTTATGGCAGCTAGTAACTTGAATTTAAAAGGGGATTGGCAAATATGGTGACCGCATACTTATATGGGTCACTTGATTCGAAATCCATATGGAGTCCTTGAAGGACCCAAGATCTCTGGACCGAATCAAAAACACAAATGTCCGCCTGCAATAATCCGAAAGGATGTGGTTCAACCATTTGAGTAAATCCCTCGTGAAGAGGGATTACACATGAGTAATATTTGAGCCAGCAGCTCAAGAACCTCCTTGAAGGAGGGTTCATAAACTGGTCTATGAAGGGGACACCTAAATTTTTGGGCATATATCCCCCTCTAAAATCCCCCATGGTGGGCCAATCCTCAGAAGTGGACCAATCCCATTCAGACCAAGAGTTGTAATTGGGACCTGAAGTTCCCTACTTGAGCACCAGTGTACCTAGCGAACTACACAAGGGCTAATATTATGTTCACAACAAATTAATGGGAAAGGTACAACTAGAAGACATTAAGTTGGTGCTAAGATCTTGGTCTACGGTTAACGAAGAACCAAATCCCAACCATGGTAGGATATATGGATATTGGCTATATGTTTGACTTGCACAAAAGCCAAATCCTAGACTGGTTACGTATCTCTCTGTGGTAGTGCAACCATTTTATAGCAGTCTATGAAACAGACCTTGGTTGCCACATCATCCAACCACTAAGAGATAATTGCCCTATATAAAGCCACACATGAATGTGCTTGGCTACGACGAATGATTAACCACATCCAGAAGTCATGTGGTCTAAACGCCGCCGACCCCCCCCCAATTATCTATGATGATAATGCAGCATGTGTTGCACAGATGCACACGAGCTATGAGCAATCTCATGAAACATATTGCTCCAAAGTTATTTTATCCCCACGAGCTCTAGAAGAGCGGGGAAATAAAGATCCTGCAAGAAAGATCAAGTGACAATCTTGCAGACTTGTTCATCAAGTCCCTACCCGCCTCTAAGTGTGTCCATGGAATTGACACGAGGCGACTCAAAGAGTTGCAGGATTCAGGGGAGACATACCCCCAAGAACATAGCCCATGGTCGTGATCCTGAAGATCACAGGTCGGTCCTGAAGACCGGTTGAAGCATCAACTGTTGTACTCTTTTTCCCTTGGTGAGTTTTTTCCACTGGGTTTTCTCATGCAAGGTTTTTAACGAGGCAATAGGTGCAAACATGGGCTGGCGCGTGTGAATGTACTCTTTTCTCCTACCCTTTTTTTCCCACTGGGTTTTTGGGAGAGTTTTTAACGAGGCATGTACACATGCGCGATTCACCCAAGGGGGAGTGTTGTGAAACCATGTGTGTGTGGGTGAATCTCAAAGCAAGAAGGAAAATATCCAGCACTCTAGGGAATAAGAGAAGAGTCTAGAGTATGGTGGACTCTAGTGGGACTCTAGTGTACATGAGAAGACTCTAGAGTATAGTGGACATGTCTAGGGAGGAAATATCTAGAGAAGATATTTGGGGAGTGCTACCTATGGCCTCTCCCTATAAATAGAGGCTAGCCCCCATTGTAAATGGATCCATGAAAGTGACTCAATAATAGAGAGCCTCCGTTCCTCCCAAGCATTCTCTCTGTGCCTACTTGTGTGCTCGGTGGTTCGTGGTTCTACGACGGATTCTTAACACTAACTATGATGCAAGAAACAATTATTTGCCATATTATAGTCCAAACAGTTTCAGTTTCTAGTCTTCTAGTGTATATAATTTATGTCTTAGGTATGATTAAGATTTCATTTCGGGTGTTGGACCTTCTATGAAAAATTTGGGAGTTATACTCAGTTGATTGCTAATCCTAGTTGTCGTTCACATTATGAATTTGGGAGTCATAGTTTAATACACAATTGAATTCTTTGAAACCTGGAACTCGAATATGAGTTGCGGTTGAACTGTTTGGTTTCCATTGCATTGGATAAGTTCATGTTGGCTAATTTTCCAATATTATATTGAAAGTTCTAATGCTGTAAACAGCCAAACAGACATGCGACGTTGGCTGAGGAAGAATATAGTTGATGATCAAGGATTTTCTTTTGTCATTAAGTTTTTTTGTTCCTAATCTATAAATTTTGTTTATTCACACACAATAATTTGTAGAAAACCAACTTGGTGTGTCATTAGGCTTGCTCACTACATCCGGATTGATAACATGTTACCTCAGGTGTTCAAGGTCTTGATCTGTGACCTTTTTTCGTTGCAGCATGGTGTTACCGGGGCCATACACATAGACATTGTCGTTCGGGGAAAACAACACCGAGCCTTTTTCGGTACAAAATATATGATATACAAACTTGGCTCTCAAATCATGCTGACAGAGGAGATCTAATGGATGGTGAGCATGTGAGTGGGGTAACGATTGAAGAATTTGAGGACTGGAGGAATCTAGGTCCGTACCCCATTCTGGAAAAGCATAACAAGACATGTTCTCCTTCGAATTGGCTTCATGTGAAGCTAGAGCTTGCAAGTGATCAAAATTCCTGGTTCCGACTTGTGGTACGACCTGACACAGTCTATGTCAAATATTTTGCAATCGGCCCAATGGTGGAGAACTCCAATGCTTTGAAATCACTGAGGTCATGACTGCAAAAAACCTGGTGCTCTCAGTCGTCCCAAACTGTTCCCCCTGAAGACTACAATGCCATAGATATTCATATTCCTTGGGATCTAAAGTATTACCAGTTGCTGGGTTGTAAACACTCTGATCATGCTCCGATTGAGGAAACTTTCAAGGAGATGTTGGAGGATCCAAAGTTTGTGACAAACGCAATTCAGCTTTTCTGCCACCTCGATCCTACTGTGGAAAATCAAGAAGTGCCAAAGAGGATGTTGGCAGGTATTATCTTCAAGCTCTGAGTTTACAAGGATGCGATTGACTTGGGATATGGAAAGCCCCAGAATGATGGATATGGTGTGGCACTGGGGTGACATTTTCTCTAATATGAGGGACTGGAAGAAAAAGAAATATGATTGCACAACCTGGAAGGACATTACAGTCAAGGAAGGCAAGGAACGCAGAAATATTGGGCTTGTGACAC
Organism: Hyparrhenia diplandra; assembly: GCA_015847255.1. Taxonomy (NCBI): domain Eukaryota; kingdom Viridiplantae; phylum Streptophyta; class Magnoliopsida; order Poales; family Poaceae; genus Hyparrhenia; species Hyparrhenia diplandra. The sequence goes on from JADLZK010003547.1 coordinate 84,779, forward strand.
CTCGTGATGCTCTGAAGCATGTATCTCTTGTTATGAACTATACATAGGGTTATATCGCCTATCAAAAGGTCCAAAGACAACCTTGCAATGAAAAGGGGACAACGATAAAAAGACAGCGATCAGTATCTAGAGGGACATAACAAGTCTTCCACTCCTAATGCTGCCTCTGGTGCTAGCAACAAGGCTGATGGATCTAGCACCAAGGCTGGTGGGTCTGGTGGGTGTAGTGGAACCGTTCCATCTGGACGGTGCCGAATACAGATTCTCAGCGTGAGCGCGAACTTTGACATTGAGTCTATTAATGCGTATGATTGGCATAGAGGCCAAACACTCTACATAAAAGGCTATGGTTGTCTTGGTGAAGAGTTTAAAGATGTGCCTGCTATCCTGGATAGACCATTACCGTTGTGTGGCCCCTCTAGGCCAATCGGGGCTTATGCTTATCTGACAATAGAGGTATTTTCCACAACAAAATGTCAGCCTATCATGGAATCGTTGGATGTTTCGGACAACATGGATGGAGAGGCCAAAGTATATAAAGAAACAATGTATGGTAAATCTGAACAAAAGGTTGATGCTACATACCTGCACATTCCCAATTCCTTTGAGGCCACAGTCAACATCTTGTATTTCGGTGGAAGCTGTGAATTGTCAGGCTATATTAAGGCAACATCTGAATCTTATGAAAGTAGCTATGTTGATCTCTTTAAGAAGGAAGGCGAGAAGCTATATATACATTCAGCTGAATCAACAGCTATCCCATTGCTTGTAAATGTCCTTTGCTTGCCAATCAAGAGTGACATCGAGCTCGAAGTAGATGTTGACCTCAATCTTTCTCAACCTGGCAAAAGACCTGTAGTCTCAGACGAGTTCTTAGATTCACAAGCAGAGGTGGAAGAGAAGAACTGAAGTTTGGTGCAAACAAAAAACTGGAGGTTTTGGTCACAATGATTCCTAACCCACACATCTGACTAAAAGCTGCCATGCTCTTGTGAAGGAGTTGATGTCTGAGCTTTACCTGTTCAAGAAATGCAAGAAAAGGAACTTGAAGACATGAGCCTAAGATTTCATCATTTGGCAATGATTATTGTGATGATCCTAGAAGAAACTACTTGTAGTTAAGCTTGATAATATTAGTTATGGTTATATTATGTGTTTAGTCTTGTCCTGTGCTTGTTTTTGTTTGTTAGTGTTGGCCGTTGGGCATTTCTAAGTTGTAACTATGATGCAAGAAATAGTTATTTGCCATATAAATCATTGTTTGTTCACTTGATTGAAAATTGCTCTCTATATCTTTGTACACTTCAACGATTGTGTTTCTTTGGGTCTATGCCGACACTATTTGTCATACCCATCTATTTTCTTATTATAGTGTTAAAAGAAGCATTGTTTTTCAATGTGAGATGTCTAGTAGTTATCATATAGTGTATTCATTGTGATGTTGCATGAAAATGGGGACTTGGATTCTCTATTAATTGTTTTTTGCAGGAAATGTGTGTTGCATTTTCTGGTATTGTTTATGTTGTAACATTGTTACATGAACAATATTCTTCATATTCTATATCATAGAACAAATTCTCATTGCACCAACAAAGTGTCCCATGAAAAATCTGTGATACCTTTTTTAGTCTGAAGGAGTTGATAGACGTTTTCCCTTTTCGTGGTACTTTTAAATCCATCCTTTAAAAGGGAATATTCTCGCCCTAATCATCACAATTCTCACTTTTATATACAATTTCAAAATGGATCCATACATACTTTATATCATTCTCTATTCCAACTACTTTGTTGGGGTCCACATGTAATTTTATCTAAATATATCCATGTGAGATCTCGTTTTGAATGATTTATTTAAACGAATTTAATGGTGAATCGAATTTAATTTGACCTTTTCGTTTGTGAGTTATAACGCGTTTTTAGGTGGTTGACACAGTGGGGCCCGCCATTGACGCATGCTCTCTGTCCATCTCTTGCCTCCCGCGCCCCTCCCGCGCATGCTGCTTTCCACTACTGGTCTGACGTGGCCCTGTAGCGTTCGCACGGGAAGTACTGGGGCAGTAGCGAACGCGCGAGCGGAGCGTATGGGTTGGAGTACCGCGGTGCAGCAAATTTGATACTGGAGGGAGCAGTAGCGAACGCGTCCGAGTATCCGGTGCGGACAGCCTTATAAACTCAAAACATTAATGTGCTGTTCTCGATTTACGAGGTGCCCCATTCCTTTATTTTTTTAAAAACAACAACAACAACGTGGCTCTTTGGGTTCCATGTTGGGGTGTCTAAATTTAGAAATGGAAGGATGTCATCGACTACAATGACAAGATCACCTACACTTTCCATGTATTCAGATTCTTTCTTCGGCTGCTGCTTATAGCTTGTATTATTTGTTGAACACTGAGCTCAATATCTTGATCCTCATGTGCAGGATGACTCAAGAAGAGAGAAGCCGAGCAGAGGCGGACGGTACACTGTGTAAGCTGCACATCAAGGTGGTCGTTGCTTGGGCTGGATAGCGCGGCTGGGGGGGCGGGGTTGAAATTTTCACCTGAGATCTTTCATTTGATACAGCCTCGTCTTACCGAGGCAATTTTCGATATTGCTCTAAGATAACTTATGTTTTTTTAGATAAAGGAAAATATATTCCGGTGGTCATCCGAGGATGTATCGGCCAACAAAATTACAGGTGAAAAAACAGTGTTGGAGGTAAGACCAAAGTCACCCGAAAACACTAGTGCATGCACTTTAAAAAATAAAACAACTAAAATTCAACCACCATTGGAGACTCCCAGATCCGTAATCCCCGGCAACAACATAAAGCCCCATAGGCGTGTGCGATGAGTTTTGGCCTTGATGCCGGCGAAACCGACATCCAAGGGATCTTCCACCGCCGACGTCTCCAACGAGAAGATGCCATCTAAAGATGCCATCGCGCCCAAAATCCGGTGTAGATTAAAACCGTAGAGATCGATACTAGAAGAAAATAGGGGTAGAAAGCGAAAGTGGCGCCCTATTAGTTATCATTATATTATGTGCCAATGCCATGTCCTGAGGGCTTGTTTTTGTTCGTTAGTGTTGGCCGTTGGGCATTTCTAAGTCGTAACTATGATGAAAATGCCGATGTTATTTGCCATATACAGTCCCTTTCACATGTCCACCTTGCGAAGCGTGGAAGCCCATATTGTGTTTCTTTGGGTCTATGCTGACACTATTTGTCATGCCCATCTATTTTCTTATTATAACAGTGTTAAAAGAAGCTATTGTTTTCCCTGTGAGTCTAGTAGTCATCATATAGTGTATTCATTGTGATGTTGCATGAAAATGGGGACTTGGATTCTCTATTAATTGTTTTTTGCAGGAAATGTGTGTTGCATTTTCTGGTACTGTTTATGTTGTAACATTGTTACATGAACAATATTCTTCATCCTCTATGCACTGAACGGATTCTCATTGCACCAACAGTGTCCCATGCTGCAACTGTGATACCTTTTTAGTCTCCGTCGCCCTTATAAACTCAAAACATTAATGTGCTGTTCTGATTTCTGAGGTGCCCCATTCCTTTATTTTACACGTAAACAACAACAACAACAACATAGTCTTTAGTCCCAAGCTAGTTGGGGTAGGCTAGAAATGGAAGGACGTCATCGACTACAATGACAAGATCACCTACACTTTCCATGTATTCAGATTCTTTCTTCAGCTGCTGCTTATAGCTTGTATTATTTGTTGAACACTGAGCTCACTATCTTGATCCTCATGTGCAGGATGACTCAAGAAGAGAGAAGCCGGGCAGAGGCGGACGGTACACTGTGTAAGCTGCACATCAAGGTGGTCGTTGCTTGGGCTGGATAGCGGTGGGGAGTGAAATTTTCAGCTGAGATCTTTCATTTGATACAGCCTCGTGTTACCCGAGGCAATTTTCGCACCTACATTGCTCTGAGATAACTTATGTAGTGTACAAGAAAGAGATGTTGGAGACATTGACGATTTTGTATGCAACTGAATTTCTGTCTGAATATGCCCCGATCCAACAGCACCAAAACGAGTCATTGCGTTTTAGATCTTGTGTTATTATTATTTGTTTGGCGTTCATGGAATCTTTTTGCTAATGTGCCCTGTCGGTAAGATATAGGCCTTGGAAGTAACCAACATTTGTTGCCCTTTTGTGTCGGTGTTTTATAAAGTACCTCAATGACGATACGGACCCACGGCGCTTCTTGCTTTTGCACTTCGCATTCGGCGTTCAGGCGAGTTAACGAAAGAAGTATCAGACGGAGAGGACTTGTCGGCGTGGTATCGCGCAAGCACAGGTGGTGTCTTTGGTAAGATGGTCTGGCTGGCTTGCTGTCCTACCTCTTGCCATTTATACACGCAGTGACTTGACCGTCACACACTGGCACGACGACACGAGCTCGCCATCCTACCAGAAACGCTGAGGCGTCACTGCAACCAACCAACCCCTTTCACCCGCGCTGGCCTCTGCTTGCTTGCTTGCTCCTGATTGATTTGGACAGGAAATTGCGCGCGCAGCACGTTTGCTTCGGGAACACTGCGAGTATGCAACACATTTCCGCGCTTGATCTCGAAGCGAGCTCCTGCCTGCCTGCTGTGTTTGTCATGCTGCACCTGCCTGCCTTGGCTTGTGCTCTAATCAACGCCGGACTCCCCAACTCACGGTTGGTGCGGGACGCCACCCCGCCACCTTACCAGTCACCAGTGCCGCCTGTGCCTGTGCCTCACCAGTCACCACACCACCTCGCGCCATCAGCTATATCACCCTACTAGCCACCTCCGTGTCCCTTCACGGATACCTCACCACCCCGGCAATCGGCATGGACACCGGCTCGGTCACCGGTGCCGGCCTCGCCGCGGGCTCCCACATGCGCGACGAGCTGCACGTCATGCGCGCCCACGAGGAGGTCAGTTAGTAGTTCCATCGTGTTTAGTTCGCTCGGTTTCTTCTTCTTTGTCATCGTGTTATGGCCGGCATTGGTACTGATCGATCGATGACGCCCGCGCAGCCGACGAACGGCAAGGTCCTGAGCGCCGACGTGAAGACGTGCCGCGTGTGCGCCGACGAGGTCGGGACGCGGGACGACGGGCAGCCCTTCGTGGCGTGCGCCGAGTGCGGGTTCCCCGTGTGCCGGCCCTGCTACGAGTACGAGCGCGGCGAGGGCACGCAGTGCTGCCCGCAGTGCAACACCCGCTACAAGCGCCAGAAAGGGAGCCCCAGGGTGGAAGGGGACGAGGACGAGGGCCCGGAGATGGACGACTTCGAGGACGAGTTCCCCGCCGCCGTCAAGAGCCCCAAGAAGCCGCCTCACGAGCCCGTCGCGTTCGACGTCTACTCCGAGAACGGCGAGCAGCCGCCGCAGAAGTGGCGGACGGGAGGCCAGACGCTGTCGTCCTTCACGGGAAGCGGTGAGTAATCTAGTCCGCTGCCCATAAGTAGTTGTAGTTGCATTTTCGGATGATGCTGGTTGCAAGATATATCGATCATATCTGCTGTTTAATTAGTTGCCGGCAAGGAGCTGGAGGCGGAGCGCGAGATGGAGGGCAGCATGGAGTGGAAGGACCGGATCGACAAGTGGAAGACGAAGCAGGAGAAGAGGGGCCACAAGCTCAACCACGACGACAGCGACGACGACAACGCCGAGGACGAGTACATGCTGCTGGCGGAGGCCCGCCAGCCGCTGTGGCGCAAGGTGCCCATCCCGTCCAGCCAGATCAACCCGTACCGCATCGTCATCGTGCTCCGCCTTGTCGTGCTCTGCTTCTTCCTCAAGTTCCGGATCACGACGCCCGCCACCGACGCCGTGCCGCTGTGGCTGGCGTCCGTCATCTGCGAGCTCTGGTTCGCCTTCTCCTGGATCCTGGACCAGCTGCCCAAGTGGGCGCCCGTCACGCGCGAGACGTACCTGGACCGCCTCGCCCTGCGCTACGACCGCGACGGCGAGGCGTCCCGGCTGTCCCCGATCGACTTCTTCGTCAGCACGGTGGACCCGCTCAAGGAGCCCCCCATCATCACCGCCAACACCGTGCTCTCCATCCTCGCCGTCGACTACCCCGTCGACCGCGTCAGCTGCTACGTCTCCGACGACGGCGCGTCCATGCTGCTCTTCGACACGCTGTCCGAGACCGCCGAGTTCGCGCGCCGCTGGGTGCCCTTCTGCAAGAAGTTCGCCGTGGAGCCCCGCGCGCCCGAGTTCTACTTCTCGCAGAAGATCGACTACCTCAAGGACAAGGTGCAGCCGACGTTCGTCAAGGAGCGGCGCGCCATGAAGCGGGAGTACGAGGAGTTCAAGGTGCGCATCAACGCGCTGGTGGCCAAGGCGCAGAAGAAGCCCGAGGAGGGGTGGGTGATGCAGGACGGCACGCCGTGGCCCGGCAACAACACGCGCGACCACCCGGGCATGATCCAGGTGTACCTCGGCAGCCAGGGCGCGCTGGACGTGGAGGGCCGCGAGCTGCCCCGCCTCGTGTACGTGTCCCGCGAGAAGCGCCCCGGGTACAACCACCACAAGAAGGCCGGCGCCATGAACGCGCTGGTGCGCGTCTCCGCCGTGCTCACCAACGCGCCCTTCATCCTCAACCTCGACTGCGACCACTACGTGAACAACAGCAAGGCCGTGCGCGAGGCCATGTGCTTCCTCATGGACCCGCAGCTGGGGAAGAAGCTCTGCTACGTGCAGTTCCCGCAGCGCTTCGACGGCATCGACCGCCACGACAGGTACGCCAACCGGAACGTCGTCTTCTTCGACATCAACATGAAGGGGCTGGACGGCATCCAGGGCCCCGTCTACGTCGGCACGGGCTGCGTCTTCAACCGCCAGGCACTCTACGGCTACGACCCGCCGCGGCCGGAGAAGAGGCCCAAGATGACGTGCGACTGCTGGCCGTCGTGGTGCTGCTGCTGCTGCTGCTTCGGCGGCGGGAAGAAGGCCCGCAAGGACAAGAAGGCCGACGGCGGCGGCGAGGAGCCGCGCCGGGGCCTGCTCGGCTTCTACAAGAAGCGGAGCAAGAAGGACAAGCTTGGCGGGTCGGTGGCCGGCAGCAGGAAGGGGGTGTACGGCAAGAAGCACCAGCGCGCGTTCGAGCTGGAGGAGATCGAGGAGGGCCTGGAGGGGTTCGACGAGCTGGAGCGCTCCTCGCTCATGTCGCAGAAGAGCTTCGAGAAGCGCTTCGGCCAGTCGCCCGTGTTCATCGCCTCCACGCTCGTCGAGGACGGCGGCCTGCCGCAGGGCGCCGCCGCCGACCCCGCCGCGCTCATCAAGGGAGGCCATCCACGTCATCAGCTGCGGATACGAGGAGAAGACGGAGTGGGGCAAGGAGGTATACGACTCGTTCATTTTTTTTTTTTCTTTCAAAAAAATCATTACTGGCAAAAAAAAAAAAAAATAAATTTGCACCAGCCGGGAATCGAACCCGGGTCTGTACCGTGGCAGGGTACTATTCTACCACTAGACCACTGGTGCTTTCATGTTCTCACACACTGGTGTTCTGTTGTTCTCTGATCTGCTGTTTTTATTCTACACGACCACAGATTGGGTGGATCTACGGGTCTGTGACAGAGGATATTCTAACGGGATTCAAGATGCACTGCCGCGGATGGAAATCGGTGTACTGCACGCCGACACGGCCGGCGTTCAAGGGGTCGGCGCCCATCAACTTGTCCGATCGTCTCCACCAGGTGCTGCGTTGGGCGTTGGGGTCCGTGGAGATCTTCATGAGTCGCCACTGCCCGCTCTGGTACGCCTACGGCGGCCGACTCAAGTGGCTGGAGCGCTTCGCCTACACCAACACCATCGTCTACCCCTTCACCTCCATCCCGCTGCTCGCCTACTGCACCATCCCCGCCGTCTGCCTGCTCACCGGCAAGTTCATCATTCCCACGGTGAGTCGTACGTGATTGATCGATCGATCGATCGAGTTGCATTGCATTGACGATGATCGACTATATGACATGAACTTAACTGCCTTGTGATTGACTGTACATATTCCAGCTCAACAACCTTGCCAGCATCTGGTTCATCGCGTTGTTTCTATCCATCATCGCAACGAGCATCCTGGAGCTACGGTGGAGCGGGGTGAGCATCGAGGACTGGTGGCGCAACGAGCAGTTCTGGGTGATCGGCGGCGTGTCGGCGCACCTGTTCGCCGTGTTCCAGGGCTTCCTCAAGGTGCTGGGTGGTGTGGACACCAGCTTCACCGTCACCTCCAAGGCGGCCGCCGACGAGGCGGACGCCTTCGGGGACCTCTACCTCTTCAAGTGGACCACGCTGCTGGTGCCCCCGACGACGCTCATCATCATCAACATGGTGGGCATCGTGGCGGGGGTCTCCGACGCCGTCAACAATGGGTACGGCTCCTGGGGCCCGCTCTTCGGCAAGCTCTTCTTCTCCTTCTGGGTCATCGTCCACCTCTACCCGTTCCTCAAGGGGCTCATGGGGAGGCAGAACAGGACGCCCACCATCGTCGTGCTCTGGTCCATCCTCCTCGCATCCATCTTCTCTCTCGTTTGGGTCAGGATCGACCCGTTCATCCCAAAGGCCAAGGGCCCCATCCTCAAGCCATGCGGAGTCGAGTGCTGATGAGGATGGGCGAGCTCACCTATCTAGCTTGTTGCATGTTTTGGGATGGACTTCGATTCGATCTATTCGTATTCGACTTGTTTAATTTTGTGATACAAGTTTTGTGAATGAGTGAGATAAAGTGTTAATTGGGTGTAAGAACATAACTGTGGTGGATCATATCGAGCTCACTCAAATTAAAGGACATTCTTCTTCTTTTTAAAATTTTGTCAACGTCTTTTTCTCAATCCCCTTTTCCATGTCTTGCTTGATCCATCAAAAACCTCCTTTCAATTCCTCACAAAAAAAGGGAAGTTACACATTTTTTTCTCAATCCCCTCATCCTGTCACTAACATGTGGGTCTCTACGTTGCTCTAGGTTGGTGGAGTCCCCACGACGGTGGGGTAAACCCTTCCCAAACCGCCCCACACCGTAAATAGGGATTCGGGTTCACATGCCCCATCCCATAAAGCAATATGGTCAACCCGCTCGCCCGCCCCACAAAATGATCAGCTCAACCCATCCCAACCCGCCTATTGAGGAGGCGGGTTGGCGGCGACAATCTTCTCCTTCCCCAACCAAGAGCGGTCATGGGAGACGCCCCGGGTCCCAACCTCGTCCCAACCCCGCCCCGCAAGGTAGACAAACCCATCCCCGCCCCACACCGCAACATAGACAAACCCGCCCCGCCCCTCACCGCAACATAAAGAAATTTGTTTCAACCCGTTGTACACACTTCATATTAGAACTCGCCACGGTCACGCGGTGTTTGGTTGTGTCGCCATCGCCCATTTGCACACTCGCCTTCTTGCCACAATAGAGGGAGAGGAAGAGAGAAGAGGGAAATAAATTGATAAATATGTCATTGCCATATGGGCCCATGAAAAGAAAGGGGACAAAGTTTCACATTCCGTTGCAAGAGAATTGCCTCGCCGTCGAATGAAAGAACATGGTTCTTTCTAGTTTCACAAGTGGCATGATAATCCTCCAATCTGTGTATACAACGCCTGCTAACAGATGATCATAAACATACGACAATATATATAATAAATAACATAATGAACGAAGCTTTTGTTTCCCTCCCAAAAACATCGTGTATCTTGTTGAGCGAGTTTTTTTTTTTTTTTTTTTTTTTGTTAGGAAATTATTTTCGTGGCTCTAAATAAAGTGCCTCTTATTAGTTTATTATTTGCCTTTTCTCGTGGCGAAAATGCTTTTTTTTTTTTAGTATACAGTACAACATTGTTCGGTGTCTTGGTCCTTCCATTAGTTTGATGAGATAACGGTGTTAAGGTGTACACTGAACTACTACTACTAGTGATTTGCGCGCGCCCATGCGCGCGAGTAATGGCCACAGTTCTATCTACAAAATTGAGTAAGGTTATGAATGAATGAATGAATATTACAGGTTCTATCCGGTTAATGGAATAGACATATTTGTTATCATTACTCAGTCCATGATTAGCCCAACAAACAAGGCAACACACACGCTAAATAGAAGACTCAATTTCTAAAACTGCTGCGACACGTTGAAACATTAGATATATGTTCCATGAGGCATAGAGTACATAAATTGGATTTCTAATCCTGGATATGAGGTGTCCTAATAGTACACATATCTTAAATGAGACGAGACAAGATATTCTCAATTTCTATCGTGACATAAGTTGTATCATCATCGATCTTTGAAACTGTGTTCTTGTTTCACTTGAAGATGCAAACCATTCTGCAGCCTGTAGCGAAGATGACTTTTGGATTGACATCGATCACCTTTGGAACCTGAATCGAAATTGTAAGTTTACAGAGGATGCATAGGTGATGCGGCGGCTTAAAGACAGATGATTGAATAACTTGGGAGTGTGATCCTTTTCCTCCAGAATGTTTCTTGTGTAGGGATCCCGCCTGTCTCTTCGAGATAGTGCTGCCATCTTGGGAAGAAAACAAGCCTAAACCAGAGGAAACTGCAAAGACATCTAATTCTCGCAATGGTGCAACGCCATTTGCAAAATTGACCTGAAAAAATACAACACTTAGCCGTTAGGAAATTTCCTAGATCCGCACCTGTATATTCTCATTGCAAAGTGTATTCTTCAAAGAACCAAAGATGCTACGACATACATATACTTCCCTACAACTATATGGTTGTCTGAATATTATAATTATAGAATACTATAGAACAAATCTGAAGCCAGCATTCCATAAATTTGCTTTCAGAAATTAGAAGCATACAGTAGAATTGTTGACACAATTTGACTATTTCTCAAAATATCTTGCTGTCGGTTTAAAAGCATGTAGATGCATTTCTAAAGGCAATTCTTCAGAATTCCTCAATTTCACAACCCGATAAACGCGTAGCACAAATGTTTGGTGGTCTAAATTAGTTTGCAGAATAAATAGCAGCAGGTTATCAAAACAGTACCATTCAATTTAGAAGAAAGAAACATAGCCTAAGGTTATAGGGGATGTGTGCCACACTATAAACACAATGCCAACTTCCAGATGTTACGTACTTAGGTGATAGATGTTTTTTCTTTATGAGATTGATAATATTCTTTCATAAAAGTGTGGCAATTTTGCAAAAACTATCATCAAAGACATCAGAACAGGGTGGACTACTCATAGAACAGCATGCTATATGCATATGAATCATTTCCTGATTTACCTTTTCAGATGTTAGGTTATAGAAATGCAATTAGATCACAACAACATAGTGCTACAATGAGGCGACTGAAATCAGAACTTAACTATTCAGACATCTGGTAATAAAAATTATGGAACTCATCGAATGAACCTATATTAGTTATAAGCCTCATGCCTGTTCTGATCATAATGGCACCACTCAGTCAAAACATGCAGGTCATACAAATTTTATTGGACAAAAACATGCAGGTCAAAAAGCACTGATTATTCTCGAGTTCCCACCGGGGACCAATGACCGGCAAGGCAAAATTGCTAATCACAGATCATAATAAAAGCTTTAAGAGGAATGGTTGATTTTAGGTTATTCGCTAAAGAGAAGCATTAATACGAACAGAGGAATGTTTTTTCCAATAATTGTTGCATGGTTGATTTAGGCTGGCCAGCATAGAGATTTACACTTGCTAGCCTAACCAACTGAGGCAGTGAAGAAAACTGAGAATGGAAAACTGAAAACTGGTAGGGCGTACTATGTAGACTGAAAATTTAGATCGATCGGCAAGTGGATGAAAAAATAGAGATGGTACACAAAAAATGCCAACAATCTCAAATATCAACCAAAGAGGAATGATGGCTGCACCATGTACCTACGGAACCATTTTGTGAGCTAAAGTATAAAGTTCTTACGAATTTACAGTTACCAACTGCACAGGCGTAAGTACAAATTCGCAACAGATTCAGTAAAGGCAAGAATTCTAGAAGCCACAAACTCAAAGTATACACGAGGGTAACATCTTGTTGATCTGCTAAGTATCTAATTAGGTACAACAGAGATATATTTGAGGTTTAGTAACTATGGATAGGCACGGGAACTAATTTGATGGTGCTGTCTTTTGGCACGTAAAATTGGGTGAAAAACTAACTGTAAGTAGGACATCGAACTAAATGCTAACAATAAATAAGTCATTTTTTAGCTCAATTTTGTTGACCTTGCTGAGTAAACCCTTCAGGAAGGCCTTAGAGTTCATGCTCATACTAATTCAATATTTTATAGGATCCCTAGCACATCGATGAAATCAAATAAATCATCTTTGACAATTAACCATGTACCACAACGAAAGATGAAATGAGATTGTGAGAAACATTTTTAACTTTATAAGACGGTCAAGGAAACTCTGAGCATATTCAAGTATTTTGATTTCGTAACAACTGTATCAACAATGTAAATTAGTCGGCACTAATTCAGAAATAACAGGATTTCTAACCTGCCTCATAAGGTAATCGGTTCATTCTGTACTAATTGGGTCATGATACTCAAATTGATGTGAAGGCTAAACAAATGGGATAGCCAATAAATAAAGACGATAGATTCAAGCAGGATCAAGGTACTGTCAAAATCACAGTAACCACGTTTCTTTTTTTGTATCAATTTCTTAAATAATATCGACAACCAATGTACACATTGCATAAGTGCATAACAATAGCAAAGTTGGTTCCAACGTAACAAGGGGGCACACTGTAGGCGAACTAATGGTGGAGATTATGACCACAAAGGAACCACTGCTATGATGACCAATCTTGATAATAAGGTTCTAACAAGAAGGCATCATCATCTTACTGGTGGGTTGATCGGTTGTGCTTTTGCTGAAATCTGTCCTCAACCGCAATGCCATTGTCTCTGCACACAATGAAGAACCCATTATTAATGAATAGATGGATGAAAGCCTAGAGGAATAGATTAACACATAGCTAGAGGAACTTCAGTAGCTAATATCTGGAAAGAATCCCACGATTAGTGATGCTTTAACCAGGAATATATCGAAGAGCATGAGCATGTAAGTAGCATTTTTTTGGTGGCCTACAACCCTACACATGTATATACAAGTGATGACTTAATCCACTAAGAATGTAAAAAAAGGGATGATGTGCTCGACCCTTATATATCTCTAGAAGAGGCACATGCCATTAACACAACAATTTCACAATTTGTGGGCAGAAATAAAGATGCACAGGAACCATAAATCAGCAAGCTAAAATTGATGCTACCAACAATGGAGCAGGGAGAGCAGCTTTGACCATGGCATGGAGGGTTGTTACTGTTTCCACTCATTTCCATCTTCAAACCTCTGCCCCAATAATGGGCTCCTCCACTCATGAATCTGCAAAAAATAAGTAAAATGCGCAGAAAGTCCATTTCAAATCAGACCCAGCCAACCCTAGGACATGAAAGGGGCAAAAGCAAAAAAATCACGTGCTCGTTGTTGTGCACATAAAAAAAAAATCAAAATCTCGAAAAGCATCAGTAGTATTTGAAGCTTTGGCTCACCTGTATAAGATGAGTTTGCGCTTTCCCCCAAAAGGATTTTCCATGTGCGTGTGTAGTCACACACATTCCACCGAGCAAGGGAGAGGGCACTCGCTCAACACCACGGACGCCGGTGCCCCTAGCCGCGGCTGCGAGAGAGGGAGAGGGAAGAAGCGCGCTCGGCCGATGCCGCCGTGCCGCCGCCGACGTGGAGTCGGCCCACGGGCTCGCTTCGCATTGCCACGCCGGCGAGTCCGCCCAGCGCCTCTACACTTGGCGGCGAGAGGTGCCGCCGCAAAAGCGGGAGAGAGAGGACGACGGGATGGCGCGAGGGCGAGACGAGAGAGACGAGGACGCCGGGGACAGCCGCCGACGGAGCCGACGGCAGCGGGCAGCCGTGGGCGGGAGGTTGGCACCGACCTAGGTTAGGGGCGCCCGGGCGCCGCCGTGGTGTTAGATGGAGACGAGGGAGAGGGAGAGGGAGAGGGAGAGGGGAAGAGCACCATGCGAACCGCCGACGTGCTACTCCGTCAAGAAGACTGGACCCCATCGGCCGGCCACCGCTGCGGTACGCCGCCCCCGAAGCAGCTTCTGGCTCGCCACTCACCGTGTCGGGAGGGAGACAGGGAGAGAGGAAAGAGACGAAGAGACGGGGAAGTGTGAGAGAGAGGGAGACCGGTTCGGGAGAGAGGGGAGGCGATATTTTTCCCCAACCGGGCAATCAGATAGCCAATGGACGGACGACAACGAAAAGAGTTGGCCAATAGACACACACGACAACGGCCCTTGACCGCTACTTTCTTACGGAGGCGCCGAGTCAAGCGCTAGCAGCCATCGATGGAGATCGGGACGGTCAAAAAAATTTCACTACCGTGGGACGCACTGGCCGACAGATTCTCCACGCCCAATTTACTCTTTAAATTTTGCCCAGGCTTGGAATGAGATAGTATGAGTCTTTGAATTTTTTTAGAAAACGTAATCGAGATGAAGATGAAGCTCGAAGAAGGGGGCAGATAAGCAGAACGATAAATTGTAATGTAAATGTAATAGAGGTTTTACAAATGTGTGGTGCCACTCTCTCTTCAAACAAGACTATATATCATCACACAAACATCCACTCAGGTTAGGAAACTCTCTTGCTGGGCTTGGACAGTCGCCTTGGGCCTGGTCGGTCCAGCATCTTCAGTGCTTGCACTTGGTCCTCCTCTTTGTTTTGGGGAACAACAGAGCTGTTAACATCCTCCCCCTCACGTCGGTGCTCTTGGGAATTGCTGCTTCAACGACTCCAATGGCTCCCAAGTAGAGTGGGATGGTGGCATATGAGACCACTGCACCATGCCTTCTTCCACTAGATGATCACCTGTTGACCAACGGTGTTTTGCGCCAGTGGACTTCTTCAGCTGAGACACATGAAAAACCGGGTGCACATATGGTTGGAGTTTCACGAACACCCAATTGCCTACATCAAAGCTCTTTTCAGAACGATGTTTGTCGATTTGGCGTTTCATCCGTGCAGAAGCCCGATGAAGATGTTTCTGAATGAGATCATCATGAGCAAGTTCTCTATCACGCAACCAAGAGGACAGAGATGGAGTATCAGAGGCATCTGAAATGTTTAGACCATACCAAGATGGTGAGGCGGGTATCCATAAGTGACCTGCCTAGCACATTCGTGAGCTACCTATTACAAGATCGATTAGCAAAATAAAAGTAAACTCATCGAAGCTCCTGCTGGCGCTAAAGATATCGCGGAGTATGACCTCCGTACATGTAAAAGTTGTTCTCTCTAGGCACAATTTGGATATACCAAGCTGCAGCGCCATCTGTAGACCATCCCTGCAGGCCTTTGCCTCCATCAACAAACCATCATGCGCCTGACCATGCCAGATACGCAGTGTTGAGCGAAGAAAAAAAAACACGCAAACGGCCGGCTTCACAGGCCGCCAAACCATACGGGCCTCTCTATCTGGCCCATAAAGCCCACTGCCCCAGGTTCTTACGAAAATATCTAACCACTTTACATTTCACTCCCTGTGAATTGCATATATAATTACGTAAAATCGTGGGGACGCATTGCAAAATTAGCTGCCTCGTATAAAGTCGGGCGCCGCTGCCCAAACCCATCAAAAACCCTCCCGGCCCCCGAGCCGAACGGAAACCCTACCCCATTTCCCCTGCGCCGCCGCCGCCGCCCCCGCCGCGGCCGCCGACCGAACGCTCCTTCACCTCCTACCTCTTCTCGCGCCGGCGTTCGGATCCCCTACGTTCGGTAAGGAACCCTAACCCTGGATGAAGTGCTTGATTTATTGTTGATTCTTCGGGATCATTGCATTCCTCGAATACGAATGCTTAGCTTTCTCCAATCCATCCTGTTCGCTGCCGGTTTGCTTGTTTGCTGCTGCGTGGTGGAGCGCGAGTCTTGCCCACCATGACCTGCTGATATTTTTCTTTATTATCATTTATTTCTACCTGGCATGTACGGGGCTGACTAATTACCTCGAATAAATTGATTATTTTTAGTTTTCAGCCGATGTTAAATTGACCAATATTTACGAGGTAGTGGGACTTCTTTTTTTCCCTTTATGTTAACAAGTGCCTGCATCCTCTGTTAGGATGGATTCGTATATGTTGTTTTTATGCATGTGCTGTATTAGTATTGTTATATGCCTTATTTTAAAATTAGTGCCCCATTTCTTTTTCTGTAGAGCTTACCTGAGGCATTATGGGTAAGTCAAGCAAGAAGTCCAGTGTTGGGGCCGCCCCTGCTGCTGTCTCAGTTCCAGAGGGGAAATCTGCAAAGAAGGGTAAGGCTTTTGATAGCACTATGCCTCTATTGCTGCATTGGAGTAATTGCTGGTTATGTTTCTGTATTGTTGCTTTGTATGTACCACACTTACCACAGTGTGACGAGTTCTTTATCTAATGAGCAGGGAAGAGAAATGCAGAAGATGGCATTGAGAAGGCCGTGAGTGCCAAGAAGCAAAAGACTGCACCTGAAAAGGCTGTGCCGGTTAAGAAACAGCCCCCTCCAAAGAAAGTTGATAGCAGCAGCTCTGGGTCGGATTCTTCCGATTCTGAAGTGCAAGTGCGGGTCAAGAAGCAGCCCCTCCAAAGAAAGTTCAGAGCAGCAGCTCTGAGTCAGATTCTTCAGATTCTGAAGTGGAGGTGCCGGTTAAGAAGCAGCCCCCTCCAAAGAAAGCTGAGAGCAGCAGCTCTGAGTCGGATTCTTCAGATTCTGAAGTGGAGGTGCCGGTTAAGAAGCAGCCCCCTCCAAAGAAAGCTGAGAGCAGCAGCTCTGAGTCGGATTCTTCAGATTCTGAAGTGGAGGTGCTATCACGTTCTTCTCTTTTGGCTCATGTTTCCTCTTTTAGTTAAAATCATAAGCTATATGCTTGAATTCTGGAGATCGCTTTGCTTCACTGTCACAAACTCACAATTGATTGTATGATAGTGTTTTCATTTCTGTGTGTTATACAGCTATCTATTGATTTTATTTATTTAGCTTCTCTGATACTCTTAGGCTTAAGAGCTACAGTTGCAGTAGAGTCGTTACTTATCTATTTGGTGTTGCAATTCCTTTATTGAATATGTTAGACAAGTTGCATGTTATTTTAAAGCAACCATTGTACAAAAAGTATGTCATCGAGGAAAAGGCAACAAAAATTTCCTTATCATTATTTGGTATCTGGATATGATCATCTAAATAACTAGAACTGAGATTTGACATTGATTCATTGTACAAAAACGTATGTCATCGAGGAAAAGGCAACAAAAAATTCCTTATCATTATTTGGTATCTGGATGTGATCATCTAAATAACTAGAACTGAGATTTGACATCGATTGTTTGCTAGATGTTTGCATTATAGTTTCACATGTTATTAGTACCTTTGTCAATTGCAACGGTTTTGAAAAGCAACATACAAACTAACAAATTAAAAAAAAAATACCTGTTTAATGACATCATATTTGTGCTTAATAGGAAGCTAGTATATGAATGAAAATTTTGGTTTTTCATTTGATTTCTATTTGACTTTTCTTACTAGAAAAAGTACATGTTTGCAGGTTAAGGTCCAGCCAAAGAAGGTTATTCAACCTAAGAAAGGTACACAACCTACTAAACAGGAGTCAAGTGATGATAGCAGCTCTGACAGCTCCTCAGATGATGTAAGCATTGTCCACTTGCTTTCAGGGCTTTCTTCTTGCCAACATACATATTTATTTTTCCTTAATCCTTAAATTAGAACCTTCCAAAAAAACCAGTTGCGGGTTTTCAAATAAACCACCTGCCCGTAGTAGCAGCAGCAGCAGATGACAGCAGTGACAGTGATGATAGCAGTTCTGATGAGGAACCTGCAAAAAAGCCTACTGTCCTTTCAAAGAAGCCTGTCACAGCAGTTAGTAATGGTTCAAAACAAGTTAAGCCTGATAGCAGCAGCTCCGACAGTAGTTCAGATGAGGATGAAGTAAGTAGTTGTTTCCTATCTGGAAGTGTTTTGCCGTTTTGAATTCTTAAAACTTGGATTTTTCTTCCCATCGATGTATTGTTTGCAGCCTGTTGTTTGTATTTATTTTTACATCTGCTATTTGTTAAATGATGGTTAACATTTTGTTAATTTTCCTTTTTGTGCATCTTGAGCTCTCACAATGCACACACATTGACATAAGATGAATTTGTAGTTTTGTACCCTTCTAACCATGAGATGTCCAATGAGCCAGCCCAGAGCCCACAATGCCACCATAATCAGCTCTAATAAATTACTAAGGTCAAGCTTAACATGAGCAAGAACAATATGTTAGCTAAAGAATTACAGAATTCGTTTATGCGTGCATTGACCCTGAACAAATTAACAAAGGCTGGATTCATTACTGCTATGGACACATCTCTAAAAAAAAAGACAACTAAGATGTACTATTTGCTAGGAGGCAATTAACTGTGTATAATGATTTCTGTTTATTTTTTAAATTAGACAGCTATAAGCTTCATATCTATACCTAATATAGAAAGGAACATATGTATAGATATAACCCATGAATTTACAATCATGCACCAATGTGTAATTTCGATGTGGGGTTACTGTAGTCAGTAATCTCCCATAAAGCTTACCTTGATTTCTTTTTTTCCTGGTTTCAATTTTCACTGACATTTGTCTCTCTTTCTTGCTTTTCAGAAACCTGCTGCTAACCTAACTAAGCCTCCGGTTGCCTCTGTGCAAAAGAAGACCCAAGAATCTGATAGCTCTGACAGTGATTCTGATGATGATGAATCAGAAGATGTAAGTTATTTGTGGAGTCATATGTTGCACTTGTTTCTTCATGCATCTTCAATAGCTAAAATTTGTCAAACATAATTTATCAGTAATAACCCTGACACAAACATTTCTGTAGGATATTCCTGCTAAAGCTCCAGTAGTAGCCAAGAAAAAAAGGAAGTATCCTCCAGTTCTGATTCTGATAGTGATTCTGAGTCCGAGGATGAGGTAGTCACCTTACTACAAAACTTGAATGGTCTTCAAACTTATTCACTTCTTAAAAAGCTTTATTTTATATTTGCCAGGATAATAATGCTAAAACAGTACAGCCTGCCAAGGCTGCTGCTCCTAAAAAAGAAGGAAGAATCTGAGAGCTCAGAATCGGACTCTTCAGATTCAGATTCTGATGAAGTAGGTGGCACTTTCTTCTCCACTCATATTACTTTTTTGATTGTGTAGTTTTTAATTCTTCTCCCTTGTTTTTTTTACAGCCAGAAAAACCTACTGTCCCTGCAAAAAGGCCTCTAGCAACAAATAAGAAGAAAGAAGTATGATCTCTTGTAAAATCTTGTTTTCTTGACTTATACTCCATCTGACACTTCAATATGGTCTATTTTGATTTTAAAAGTCAACATACATTGAAATTGCTACTATATTTATTGTACAAAATAGTTGTCTCATATTTCTAAGTGCTTTGATGTATCATGTTGATTAATACTCAATAAATACCCAAAACTATTTCTGAACTTTTTTTAATCAAAATACTGCCTGCTATAATAAATGGCGGGATTATACTTTTTGAGTTTCAGTTGTATGCTCTTGTACATATTACATTGGACTCAATAGAATCTCTCTCTCTCAGTCCAGTGACGAATCTGGAGACAGCTCTGATGAAAGTGATGAGGAGCCTCCACAAAAGAAGTCTAAGGTACTGTTTCTTCTTGTCAGACATCTGCCCTTTTGAAGGGAACAATTGCAATTTTGCACAATGAGCTGAGTTATCTGTGCATCTTTCTTAGTTGGGATATAACAGTTCCTTTGATTCTCAGGAAACTGCCGTAGACACGCCAAAGTCGGCACATAATGAGGTATTCTGTGATCTATGCCATTCTCTAATTTTATCTGTTTAATAAACATTAAATGGATGTTTGACAACTGTCTTATCTTTGCAGCCCAAAACTCCTGCCAAAAGCCAAAGTCAGGCAACTGGTTCAAAGACTATTTTTGTTGGGAATTTACCCTATAGTATAGAGAGTGAACAAGTGTAAGTTTGTTATACATGTGCCATCCTGCCCCCCCCCAAAAAAAAAAAAAAAAAAAAAAAAAAAATTTGTTGCCACTAACACCATTTCTCCACATGCTGTAGGGAAGGATTTTTTGGGGAGGCGGGTGAAGTTGTAGATGTTCGTTTGTCTACTTTTGATGATGGTAGTTTCAAGGGTTATGGACATGTTGAATTCGCTACTGCTGAAGCTGCTCAGAAGGTGAACATTCGCCTTGATTATTTTTAAAAAAATCTATATGCTGCTTAGTTCAACTGAGCAAAAGGCCTTACTGGTCACTGCCATCTAGTTCTGTTGGATGCTAGCATGTTCTGATATTAGTTGAACTGTCACATGTTATATTTAATGCCACTTGTGAGCAAGTTCTGACACTTGAACTCTTTCTTTGTTTTAGGCACTTGAATTTGTTGGTCATGACCTGATGGGGCGGCCTCTAAGGATTGACATTGCTGTTGAGAGGGGTGCATACACTCCTAGTAGCGGGTTATCCTCTATCTTATTTATCTGTTCTGTGTGGTTATTCAGTAGGGAATGCTTTTATGAAACTTTTGCTTTTACCAATTACTCAGCATGGTCATAATTTTGTGTGTTGCTCAGGAAGGACAACGGTTCTTTCAGGAAGTTTGCTGAAAGGTCAGGCAACACTGTGTTTATTAAGGGCTTCGACACTTCTGGGGATGAGGACCAGGTAATTTGAATATCCTTTTTTTAGCCACTTGCCATTGCGTTTGTGTTCTCTTTCTTGTTACATTATATCTGATGATATTTCTTTGTCAGATCCGGAGTGCTCTTAAAGAGCATTTTGGCTCGTGTGGTGAGATTACCAGGGTTTCAATTCCAAAGGATTATGACACTGGTGTATGCAAAGGGTTAGTTGGCTCTTGACATATCATTCTTTTATATTAGATTGGGGGGGCTTTATTCTTTCAGCAAGAGATTCAGGAGGAATGGTGATATTGATATTATATATAGTTTCCTTTAGAATGTTCATCTGCGGAAGTCACCATTCTTGTCTGACTCATTGACACAACGCTTTGCTTTGTTTGCAGAATGGCATACATGGATTTCAAGGACCCAGATTCCTTGAATAAAGCATATGAGCTGAATGGAACTGACCTTGGTGGCTACAGCTTGTATGTTGATGAAGCTAAGCCAAGACCTGATAACAACAGGGACGGTGGCTATAGTGGTGGTTTCAGTGGTGGGCGTGGTAGCAGAGGGGAGGGGTGACAGGGGCCGTAGTGGTGGTGGCCGTGGGCGTGGATTTGATAGTGGTGGTGGCCGGGGGCGTGGATTTGGAGGCCGTGGGCGCGGAGGTGACAGAGGCCGTGGTGGCCGGGGTACGCCTTTCAGACAGACCGCTGGTACAGCTAGTACAGGTAAACAATTAGTACTTGGGTTAAGAATTGGTTTTCCAGATTAATTTGTATCCTGTTGTACGTCTGTTGTGTCCCGCTTGATTTGGAAACCGAATTTCAAAATTTGCAGGAAAGAAGACAACATTTGGTGACGACGATTGAAGATCCATGGCTGGCGATTATAGTGAAACACAAACTATATTGTACCTTTGAGACTTGTTCTCTGTTCTCTGTTGGAGGCTGTACTTTTTTTGCTTAATAATTTGGACAATTGTTTTACCATTTTTGACTTTTGGAGCTATGAAGTTATATCATAGACGTGATATGTTATAATATGAGCGGCAAGTTCGTATGTCTATGTTTTTTGTCTTAGAATTTCAGCGATAGTATAGCTCAATTTGCTGTGCAGACGTGCGAGTAAAAAATAGATAGCTCAATTTCGTATGCCTGATGCAATATTTTCTCTCAATACCTCTTTACCTTTCATTCGGATGTATATTTTAAACTACAACGTGAAGCCTATGAGTAGACACTATTGTGTTAGTTGTGAAAACAATCTATTGAACTGCGTGTAAAATTTGGCTCAGAAATCGAGAGTTCATAGCAACTGGTGATAATTTCTATACTCAGTGGCGATGTCATGGCAAGATTCCTAGCTTTACTGAACGAAGTCTGTTTTACTATTTTGTCATGCTATTGTTCTTCTCTGACCACGTCATATGTGCCGGGCCCGTTAGATCAATGTGCTATTAAGGTGAAGAGATGAATGCTGCAGTTCGAGTTAACCCTCTGGCCAAATCCAGTCATTAGTTAGAGCTCCTTTCATTGTCAAATAAAAAAGTTTGGTGCATATCTATCTAGTTTAGTTTTCAAAAAAAAAAAAAAAAAAAAATCTATCTAGTTTAGTTTCCTATTCTTTCATAAGCACCGAGTATTTTTAATATGACCATTAGATTCTTTTTTTTTTGTTATTTTACTTTTTTTTCAACTCTTTCAGACTGCGTTGAAGATAGTATGTAATGTTGTGTCACGTACAACGTATTTGGTTTGCCAAGTATATCATGCCTTAGCATGATATTATGTCACCCTTAGCATAAATGACCTTCTGACTATATTATATCACATTTTCCTGGTCATGCAATTTATTTATTGTAATGCTGGAAAATGTGAGTGCAGAATTACAGTAATCCCACAGCCGAACCGAGGCAATCCTCCTTCATCCGTGAGTGCCGGTGAGATCGGCGACCCTGATGGCGGCGAACGGCCTGTCCAGCACGGTGCCCCTCCGCGCCGAGAGCTCCCGCGCGACGCTGCGCATGGTGGGGCGGGCGTCGGGGTCCTCCCGCACGCACGACAGCGCCACCAGAAACGCGAACACCACCTGCGCGCACATGGCCTGCCCCTGCCCTTCGGGGGACTGGAGCCTCTGATCCAGGGCGTCCTTGAGCAGCAGCTGCAGCAGCGACCCGTCGCCATTGCCATTGGTGTCGTGATGCAGGGAGCTGATGAGGCTGCCCGGGTGCCTGCCCATCAGCATCTCCAGCGCCACCACGCCGAAGCTGTACACGTCGCACTTGGTCGTCACCCTCAGGTACGCCAGCTCTGCAACCAGCCATGGCAATGCATGTGAGCGCGGCAGCTAGCGACGAACGACGCACGCAGCTACTGTGAAACGCAGCGTCTTTATTACCTGGTGCCATGTAGCCGTAGGAGCCGGCGACGCTGGTGCAGTCGGAGCGACCGGGGGCGAGGAACCTCGCCGTGCCGAAGTCGGACACCCGCGGCTCGTAGTCCGGGTCCAGCAGCACGTTGTTGACCGTCACGTCGCGGTGGATCACCGGCGGCGAGCAGTCGTGGTGCAGGTACGCCAGCGCCTGCGCCAGCCCGCCGATGGCGCGCGCGCCCGCGCGGGCCAGTCGAACATCTCGCTGTCGCCGGGGCCGTACAGCACCTTCCCGAGGCTACCGCGCTCCACCAGCTCGTACGCTAGGTACATGTGCCCGCCCATGGCGCTGAAGCCGTGGAGCCTCACGATGTTGCGGTGCCGGACGCGCGTCAGCGCCCGGACCTCGTTCTCGAAGCTCTTCTCGCTGATGCCGCCGCCGGTCTCCGAGGCGTCCAGACGCTTCACGGCCAGGCTCTGCCCGGGCAGGTCGGCACGGTACACGCTCCCGAAGCTGCCCTTGCCGATGCAGTAGGCCTCGTTGAAGTGCTCCGTCGCCGCCAGGATGTCGCCGAACGAGAACGCCGCGTCCTTGCTCCATATGGAAGCCGTCAGAGCCATCTCGCCGCCGGCCGTCGTGTCGGGGCTGTCTTGTCCGGTTCGCCGTCTCCTCCCCGGACCACCAGCACGCAGGACACTGCAGCGACTGCGAGCAGAATCGCCCCGGCGGAAACCAGCGTGGCGACGACGAGGACCAGCCGCGCCCTGTACCGTTTGGAGCTCGGCTGCGAGCGACAGGAACTCAGGCCGGCAATGTCGCCGCACAGGCCAGGGTTGCCGCTAAGATCAAGCTCCTGCAGCGAGGCCATCTTTCCAAGCAGAGCCGGCACTTCTCCGGTGAGGCTGTTGCGGCTCAGGTTCAGATGCCACATGTGGGCAAGGTTGGTCAGCTCCACCGGCACGCCACCGTCGAGCTGATTTCCGGACAGGTCCAGCCGTAGCATGCCAGTGGCGTTCCCGAGCGTCGGAGGGATGTGCCCGGACAGCATGTTATCGCTCAAATCCAGCTTGAGCAAAGGCAACGCACCGAGCTCCGGCGGTATCTCGCCGGCGAGGCGATTCGATGAGAGGCTCAAATCCTGCAATGCGGTCATGGCGCCGTAACTGGCCGGAATTGCGCCGGTGATCATGTTGCCCTCCAAGTGCAGGTACGAGAGGCTCTTGAACTGAGACCAGTGCGCCGGCAGCTCGCCACCCAACGAGTTCCCCGACAGGTCAATGTAGTACAGGTCAGGATGCGATCCCAGGATCTCCGACACGTCGCCGGACAGCCGGTTCCGTGCCAGCCGGAAGCGCACCAGCTTGGTGAAATTGCGGTAGCAAGCGGGCACGGCGCCGGAGATGTCGTTGTCGTCAAGGCTGAGGTACCGCAGGCGCGGCGTGCTGCACAGCCCCGGAGGCAGGCCGCCGGAGAACCTGTTGTTGGACATGCTGAGCATGGACAGGTTCCGACCGAAGTCCGGTGGGATGGCGCCGGAGAAGAGGTTGTCGAAGGCGACGATGCCGAGGAGGTTCGGCAGCCGGGTGAGCCCGGCCGGCAGCTCGCCCTCCAGCATGTTGGAGCTTATGGACAGCCTCTGCAGCGCCGTCATGTTCCCGAACTCGTCCGGCAACCTGCCGGTGAGCTTGTTGTCGTACAGTCGCAGCGTGTCGAGGCGCGTGAGGTTGCCGATCGTCCGGGGATCGCGCCGGAGAACCCGTTCTCGGAGAGGTCCAGCACCTTGAGGCTTGTCATCCTTCCGATGACCGCTGGTATCGCGCCGGAGAGATTGTTGGTCGCCAAGTGGAGGAACTCGAGCCTCGACGCCGCCGCGAATTCCACGGGGATCTCGCCGGTGAAGCGGTTGCCGTCCGCCTGAAACACCCTGAGATGGGTCCAGGACGTGAAGTAGTCCGGCGGTATCTCGCCGGTGAGCATGTTCTTGGAGACGTTGAACTCGCGTACTCTGGTCAGCTTGGCCAGCGACGGCGGCAGGCCCCCGGCGAGCTTGTTCCCGGCGAGACCAATGACGGTGAGGTTGGTGCAGAGGCTGAGCTCGGGTGGAATTGCCGACTCCAGCCGTGCCAAGCTGACGTTGATGCGCTCCAGCGACACGAGCTTGCCGAATGTGGCTGGAATCGTGCCGCCCAACGGGTTGCCTGACAGGTCGAGGTCTCTTAGCCCGGACACGTTGCCAAGCACCGGCGGTATGCCGCCGGAAAGATGGTTGGAGTGAAGGACAAGGCTCTGCAGCTTGTTCAACCTGTCTAGTGTATCCGGTATCTCGCCGGTGAACTGGTTGGACGAGAGGTTGAGGTGCTCGAGGTTGGGCATGTACGCCGGCAACGTGGCCGGGACCGGACCCGACAAGTTGTTGTAGGACAGATCGATGGACCTGACGCTGAGCAGCGGCGCGGCGGACACGTCGGGCAGGAAGAACCACCCCGTCAGCGCGTTGGAGCTGAGGTTGAGGCTGCCGAGTCTGGGCAGCGACCGGAGGTCCAGGGCGGCGAGCGTGCCGGCGAGGGCCGGCGCCGGCCACGTCGACGCCGACGACGCGGCCGAGGGGGTCGCACGACACGCCGCGCCACGCGCGCGGCGACGGCGGCGGAGCCGTTGAGTGACCACGACGCGAGCACGTCCGTGTCTGCCGGGCGCGGTGGCGGCAGGCTGTCCTTCCACCTGAGGAGCGCCTCGGCCTCGCCCTGCGCCGACAACGCCGGGCGCGGGGAGGACGAGAGAGCAGCAGCAGGTGGGCGAGGAGCAGCAGAAGCGCGTGCCGACGGCACCGCGACGTGTCGGCGGCGGCGCGACTGCTCGTGGTGCAGCCTGCTGCGGCTGTGCGGCGACGGAGCATTGACGTCGTCGTGCTTTCTTGGTGGCGCGGCATTCCCTTCGTCCCCAGAATCTTGGCAAAGGCGGCTAATCGCACACGTGATGTGATCAGGCGTCGTTGCACTGCCATTGCATTGCTTCTCAAGAGTTGGCACTTGGCACACATGTGAAAATCTATTTTACCCCGCGTCTTTTTTTTTTTTTTTTTTTTTTGTTTCCTCTATTTACCCTTTCTTCTTTCTATATATCTAAATGGCATGCATAGAAGGGAATAATAAGATTCAAATGTAAAGCATTCTGTCTCCTAATCCTAAATTGACGGAGACTTGCCTTTTTATTAGATTTACACTTGACTTTTGTATTGGATTTTCACTTGACTTTTTTATTGGACTTGCGGGTGAAAATTAGATATAACAATAATTTGTATTATAAACACAACATAGGGTGTGGTGAAGGAATTTATCTCCGAAGTAACACAGGCTCATTTTGTAATTTCAGGTTTACAAAATTCATGGGGATTAGATAATGTACTTGTGCTCTATCCTGTCCTGCAACTGGTACCATTTTCAGCCCTCACTTGACTGGGCCTTGTTTGGAGGCCATTGTAAAGGATTATGCTGGGTCGTGGTCGCCGCTGGTTTCCTCATCTTCAGCGCCTGTCAATGTCCTGTGGTTGTTGCATCAACTTGATCCATGCTTAGTATTTATACAAGTATATATAAGTATCAGTTATATCATATCAGGTGAGTAGGTAACCTTGTGTTTTTCTAGTGTTTTTTTATTGCCTGCAGTGCGCTACACTACATGTACGTTGATAGAGTAGTCCTATCTGGAAAGGATGCTGATAAGCGTGTTTGCGTCGACAGGGTTTGCATTGAGGCTGTTACCAGCTGGTGTACGAGTTTTTTCAACGACAAATTAAAAAGAGCGAGGTCAATTACTAGATTAGATTTATTAGAGGTGCTTGAAGCTTTTTTTTTTTTTTTTTTGTTTTGATTATTTTTTGGCTGTCATAAATAGACAGATGAATTCAGTTAGCCTGTTGAGATTACGTGACATCGATGTCAACTCTAGTTTATGTGAAAGTGGCAGGCATATGATGTTGATGGATGTATATGTACGTGGGAAAGGAGAAGGGAGGAAAAGGAAATGAAGTCATGGTATGTGAAGGGAAGAACATGACTTTTTCAATGACAATTTGAGAATGAATTGTTCCGCAAAAAAAAAAAAAAATGAATTTCCGTACAAAGGGCTGCCGCCTCAAGGCTTCTTTTGTGGTTGCATGGTAAAGGACTAAAAGATATATCGATGTTTCGTTATGCCGATGGAGTTCAGATTATACGTGACAAGTTTTATCGAACACACAAAATTTGCGTGTCTTTTGTATTAAGACGAATAAAATAGTTATACAAAGAGCTCTACCCCAAGTAGAAAATATCAAACACGATTACTCGATAGATGAACAACCTAGTCGCCGATGACGATCAACCGTGGCGGCTTGCGTGCGCCTCGTCCGTCTCGGTCCTACAACCTGGTGAGTCCGAGAAGATATGACGCATCACCCTTTTCGTGAGGGAGTGCGCTTGTCGCCGAACTTCTGCCGCGTGGCAGCCTCGCATTTCGCCGCCGAGGGCACCGTCCGTACATTCATGAACCTCATTCGTTGCATCACCAATATCTCCCCCAAGAATCGAACGTGTGCGAGCGGCCTAGCGGCGAGCCTCCTGCTACGATGTGGCAACGTAGGCGGCGGAGGTGACACCTGCACTGGCAACGTAGGGCTGTGACAAGTGAGATTGCCAGTAGGATCTTGTTGGGTCATCTCTGACGATTGAATCACTCGGTGTGGGTCTGGCCTAACCCATGGTCAGAGCCAGCAGCAGTGGCGAGGTGGGGCTCAAGCCCCCCCTCCCTAAAATATGGTAATCAAGGTTAATTACTGTAGTAAAAACAAAAATCACCATTAAATCTTTAATGCAAATTAACCTCTCCGCTTTGTTTCCACCTAAAATTTTTTTTCAGCCTTTGTCACCAGCTTAACCTAACAGCTTCTTTCCACGAATTAAACTGGACACGGGCACAACCATATCAATGAGCATGATAATTATGGTGGCGCACCTTGAAAAAAAGATCATCATGGGCTGAGTGCTGCTCACCCTAACAAAATGTGTGACGCGTGACTCCGAAACGCCTAGTACGGAAGATTATTTGGGTGACTTGTGTGCAACACAACATAATTTGCCTGGTGTTTCCCATGACTTGTGTGACTTGCGTATAGCGTGAGGCGTGACAACTCACGCGAGGTCGAAACTTTTACAATCAGCCTTTTTTTTTTTTTTTTGACAACATACAATCAGCCCTTGACCGCTCGAGGAATCAGCACTACATGCATGGGATTATTGGGATTATTTGGGTTTCGGCGACCATAACTGGGCTGTGCTTCTGGCGCTAGATAAAGGATTATCAGCCCACTTCGGCCTGGTCTGCTTTCGGGCCATGCAAAGAGAAATCCGAGGCCTACTTGGGCTGGTGCCAAGCAAAACAAGGAAATGGCATTTTCCAGAGACACTGGCAATTAATAAATGAGCTAGAAACATTTCGTCTGAAGATTGAGAGTCAAAAGGGACACTGAAGAGCAGATTGTTCAATGGAGTACTATGAAAAGCCCGTGATTTTGACTTTGACTCTTGAGCAACCTGTCATTCCTGTTCCATGTGCAAGAGCTCCTTGCTAAGCAATAATGCATCTCTCCCTGTCCAGGTTATATACTCAGCCTGTCAGCCATGTGGTGATTCCTACTTCCTAGTAGAATCCAAATTAAAGGTGCTGGATCCTGTTTTCCTGGCGTCCTTTGAGTTGACCCGCCGCTATGTCTGATTGATTGATTGATAGAGTATACAATTCAACAAGTGTTGACGAACCACGTCAAATAATACTTGGGCACTCATAATGCTAAAAACTATCATGATTTCTATAGTGACATTGTGTAAAAGAAACTATCTCCCACAATGTAATTTTCTATCATGATGTCACATGGCTCACTTGTCACTCTCACAAATTGTCTTAGTTTACGTGAAGACCTGGTTTCTTGAGTTTTTCCTCTCTCTCTTCAATAAATATAGCGTCACATCAGCAAAAAGTAATCTCCAACAGTTTGCTAAAATTGACTTGCCAAATGTCATGATTTGGTAACTTGCTAAAATATATACCAAGTGAAAAAATGGGCTCCCTCCAACAGTTTGCCATTTAACTTGGTAAAATTGTAAAAATTGGGTCCACATCATAACCAACCCAACTGTCAGCGCGGCTCCGATCTCCTTCCCGTCGCCCGTGTGCGATCTTGCTCTTCGTCGCAAGCGTGAAGGGTTCTGCTCGCCGCCGTCTTGCGTGGTCGTCACCCTGTCCGCCGTCGGAGAGGAAGCAGGCAAGGCGCTGTCACCCTGGCCGTGCGTGGTCGTCACCCTGTTTGATGATGTACACAGTACAGAAGCATCTCCTGAGTCTCCATGAGTCTAAAAAAACGAAAAAATACAATTGACATGGTGATTACATAAGATCAGCAAGTACGATCAGCAAGCAACACAAAACGAAAAAAAATACAATTGCAATGGTGATGATCAGGTAAGATCAACAACTACGAAAAAAAAATTAAATTGACATGGTGATCAGACAAGAAAGCATCGGGGCTACATAGAACAAACAAGTCCATGCGGCAAGATCAGCAAGCATTTAAACATATATACACGCAACTGTCTTCTAGCTATGGATCAAACAAGTTCACCATCGTGGCCAAGCTATGGATCAGGCATGCACATACAGCCAAACAACGAGCACAATACCATGGACGTCGAATTCAGGTCATCGATTCAACAAAAGCACATAAAGACTATACAGGCAACTACGATGACGAAACTGATCCATATCTTATCGCAAGAAAATTGAACCATGGCAACCCCGACCGAACCCTAGCATCTCGCAACCATGCTGATCGCAAGGACGTATCTAGTGTCTCCCCTGAACCTAGCTGAACCCTAGTACAACCCTTTCTCGAACCCTAGCATGAAGCGATGGAGATCGACTACGCCTGATCGGGCGCGCGGCTTCTGGTCACGAGACGGCGCGGGAACGACCTTCTTCTCACGACGGCGCGGGACCTCACGACGGCGCCCTCTTCCCGCGCAGGAGGTTTCACGGGACCTGACGACGGCGGGATCTCGCGTGCAAAGGGACCGGGATCGATCCTAGATAAAATTTCACGGGAAACTTTCTCGGAACTTTACGTGCGCGGGGGAAGAGGGTTGGCGTCGCGTGGGATCGCGAGATAGCAACTCCATACGCAGCGTAAAGAAGATGCGGGGAGGGAAGGATGGCGAGTTGGGAAAGATGGCAACCTCTTTTAGCAAACTGTTGGAGAGTAATTTTTTTAGTTTTGCCAAATTTTTAAGGATAGCAACCTCATTTAGCAAACTGTTGGAGATGTTCTAAATAGAGGAGTAATAAATGAGGATAGAAACCACGGTAGAGTGCGTGATTGTGAGTGCTCTTACGCACCTGTCACCACAGTGAACCGAGGACCCGGGGGATTAGGGCACAAGAAACAACCAATTTAATTATATAATTCTGTACCGGGCTCCCGGCGATGGTTTGGTTCCCTGCTGGCTAGCTTTGCAGAGACCTGAATATTTGGTGCACAGTCAAAGTAACCTTGCTCACAGCTTGATTTCTTTCAATTAAAAAAAAAGGAAAAGAAATATTCTTGGATGAGTCAGAGTGACTTGTCCAGTCTATAGACAGCGTGGAAGTCTTGGGGATGGATTGCTGGCCATGCATGAACGGGAAGATCGGTTGGAATTGGAAGGAAAGTGATGTCATCGAGTTCATGGATTAGTATATATATATATATCTAAACAGGCCTGCAGTTGCTTGACTGGGAAATGCGAGCGCCGAGCGGTGTGTTGATGTCTGCGATCAACGCAAAGTAAGAGAAAAAGAAAACTACAAGGTGTGTTTACTAATCATATCATACTATATAAGTCATTGTTAATAGATTCACATGGACAACGCTTAAAGTGGGCAATGGTAAAAAATTCAAGAGGTGCGAGCTTCTGAAATTGAACCGTGGTTGGAGGGGCTGCCACCGAAAGGGCAGGGCTGTCTGTTTGCTAATGTGCTTTGACAAACAATAAGATGGGGGATAAGAGCGACAGGGAGAATTTCTACGTATGCCGAACTAGGGTAACTCATTTTCCAATGGTTTGATCGAGTCCAACTCAACGTGCTGCCGTATGCTATATTCTAGTGTTTTCACGCTGGACGGTAAACTAATGCTATAGTATTTCATCGGCATGCAATGCCCAACACATAGGCTAGATTGCACTTGCACGCAGAGGTAGGAGCAGATTTGAATAATAAAAAAGTCTAATTTGACTTTAGTTGTTTAGGGGTCTAGCTATTTGGATTTGAATGTAGACCATCATTTGATGCAATTAAATTCAAAATCTTTTGGAGATTAACTCAGAGGATCTTTGTATTCCTCTCGCTTGAACTTTTTGCGCACCGAATCGTTATAACATTTTTTTGTCAATTCCGCTAAAAAATTAAGGCATAAATGAGTCCAGGTCCATCTTTAAACATGGGGCCCACAAATGTATCTAGCCACACCAACATATACAAAAGTAGCGGCAATCATAGCAAGTCCTCATCAAATTGTAGCCAATTTCGCTTAAGTTTTAAGGTTCTATCGTAGGGTTTTAAATTTTAGAGTCTAATTTTGACGTAAGGGCACTTGCACAAATAAAGTAGCAAGCAGGGGTGGATCTAGAATTTTTGTCCATTGTTGCTACTAACTATAATCTCACCAAACTTTTATGATATTTTGCTATAATATGTTGGTATTATAATGTTTGTTCATTTGTACAAAGTCATTGATGTGACATCAATGCTTATCCTATGGATCCGTCCCTGTAGCAAGGCAATTGTACCTACCTTGTCATTTCGATAAACTATAGTCAAATTCACTGCACTAGAATTTAAATGGCGAACACAAACTGTTTAATTCCAGGATCTAATAACTTACCGAGTACATGTACATATTAGTTGTTGTCCATGTCGATATTTGTAACACGAATTGTCCATGTTGATTTGAATCCTAAATCAACCCTCACCACGTCTAATCGCACGTCACACATGGCACCATTTTTTTAAGGGAATCATCATGGCACTTTTTTTTTTTTTTTTTTTTTTTTTGAAATTTCATGGCACCAGATTTGATAAGCAGTCTGAGCGCCGCGAAATGTCTCGTACTACAGCGTACTCCTACCCTTTGCACAGATACCGCCAGTTTCTCGTGAGTCCCCGTCCCCGGCCGCCTGCGTCTGCGTGCGACGAGTCACGACTGGTCAGCAGCGCCGCCACGAATCCACGGTCGTCGTCCTCTCCTCTCCGTGGACAGCCCCACCGGGTCCAGCGCGGCGAGCGCGGCGGCGCGGCGCTTGCCCCGCGTACGGCCAGGCCTCATGCAGGGTGGCAACCGCGTTCTCTGCCTGCCGACGCGACGCCTGCATGAGAACGCGTACGGCCAGGCCTCATCGGCAGTGCAGCGGCGTTGGTTGTTGGACAGCAACGACGACCGTGTTGGGATTGGATCTCGTGTTTGACTGCTGCGCTGGGCTTGCTACAGCGCACGGAGGTCAGCAGCACTGGGGTCCCTACACACCCGACGGACAACAGCATGGCCCGCCACATCGATAGCTCGCGGTAGAACAGTTGACCTGAGTACTTCCGGTCATCCCTAAAAAAAAAACCCGAAAAGCCATAAATAAATATTTCAAGCCGTTTAAGATTTGTTATTTACGTAGGTATCCTTCCTATGGTTTCTATTTAGGCTGATTTATCTAGTTTCTTTTTTTTTATAAAGTTCACAGAAATCCATAAACACCTATAACATCAAACACGATCGATTATGTACAACAAATATGTTTTGATATATGTAGTGTGTATTTATTCGATAGTGTAGATTTGGATATATTTTTCTATAGTTTTAGTGAAAGCGAAACAAACTTAACTAAGCACAAACTGAATATGGTTTTTATTTTGAAATGGAGAAAGAATCTTTAGAGAGAGAGAGAGAGAGAGAGAGAGAGAGAGAGAGAGAGATGGGCTTCTAGATTAAGGAAAATTGACCCTGATGAAATTTCCACAAGAGAATTATTGTCGGCAGAAGATTAACTGGTTCTCATATCTTGCACAAGAAAGCAATGGCCTTCTAGATTATCTGGCAAATTGAAACCTTGGCGTACAAAATGTGACAGGTGATCATACATTTCCTAAGGTTAGACCTAGTGGAATTTTCATGACGGTCTCAATCTCAGTTAAATTTATAACAGGGGGAACAAAATTGATGATGTGGCAAGTTAATTATGAGGGAAAAAAAGAGAATCATAGTTTCGGGGATGAAACCTATCCTTCACCATTACCAAAATGAGTGAAACTTGACGAAACCTGCATTGAGACTACACATTCTGACATATATAATTTTAGGGACCCCCTTACGCCCGCACCTCCTTCCATTAGATAAGACAACAATGATATATTTCATCTTTTTCATCGCCCGCACCTCTTTTCCATTTATGGCTTCATTTTTCAAGAAAGACTACAACAATCTAGATGGTCATGCTTACAACAACTTGGATGGTCATCTTTTTGTGTCCTAAGTTGGTTCTATGCTTTTTGGGTCTAGCTAGAAGTCTTTGGAGAAAGCACATCATCGCTCCTAAGTTATTAAGTCTAATTTTTTTTTCGAAGCGTGCTTTGCACGTCTTTGCATTAAGAGAAGTGGGAATAAAGTTACACTGCCCATGTGACCAAACGGCGAGCCACCAATGGCCACACGAGTTAAACACTTACAAACGTCACCGACTTAAACGGTGGAGCTTAGAGGGGTGTACTAATTGAGAAAACACTTTGCGACTAACACGACACGGAGTTTAGGACTCGCGGCGATCCCAGGGCCCCTCGACTCGCCAACTTCCGCTTCGGGGCGAGCAGCAAGCATGGGGAAGTTAGCGCGAATCTCGCCTCGCTTAGCAGACGATACCTCAAAGACCAAAGACTTGGTGGAACTCGGTGGCGATCGTGGTGTGCGGAGAATTGTCACCACATGATCCGCCACGCCCTTCCCACTGTTCAACATCACCACCGCGCCGCTTCACCGGATCGGGGATGCGGCCTGGTCGCTTTTGGCGGCCAACCGATCACTACGACGTAGGAACCCGATGGTCGTCGTCGACCTTGGAAGCCCTTAGGCGAGGCGGAGACCGGATCAAAGGCTCCACGGCGGCGGCCACGGAGTCGAAGAAGTCTACCATTGCACTTGCCTTGGGACGCGAAGCCACAGCGCGGGAGCAGCGGGTGGTGCAAGAGCGGGGAGTCGGCGAAGGGAGGCCCTCGGTCGAGGTGTCCTCGGCCGCCTGCAAAGCCACCCGTCGGGTCGAAGCGCCAAGCGCTCCCGAATGGCGTGGTCCGACGATGCAGTCCAAAGCAGCGGACGTCGTCGTTGGGGGTCTCCGCCCGCCGGACCCCGATCTCCGACGACCGCAACAACCGCCGAAAAGCTCGACCATACCCGGCGAGGAGGATCTAGCCGCACCTTTTGTGGAGTTCACCGTGGTAGGCGGACGCGACGAGGGAGGCAAGGAGTTCATCTAGCATTGGGTCCACCCGGAGCCGGAGGCTCCGTAGCTGCACACGGCACAAGCACGAGCTGGTCGGCGTTGTAGGTGAAGCCGGGCGGCGTTGTTGGCCTCAATAGAGGCCCAACGCCTCCCTCGCCGCAAAGACGGGATTGGCGTCGCTGGTGCCGGACAAAGAATTTGCCCGACGAAGAAAGGTGGGCGGGCCGCGGGAGCTTCTCAGCGACGCCAAGGCATCGCGTCGCGGCGATCCGGAAGAAGAAGGCGCTGGTCGTGGCTCGCGCGCGGCCCGGGGGGGCGCTGGGGAGTACGACGGTGTCGATGCTTGCGGCTCGCGCCGGTGCCTCGTCTTTGAGCGTAAGAGGCGGCGGGACGGGGAGGTGCACCTAGCGGCGATGTGGTCCCGGCGAGGCGGTTGGAAGCGGAGACCCACTAGCGAAGGCGGCACAGGCAGCCGCCGCCGAGGGCGGCGAGGCATGACGGCATCCCGCCTACGCCGCCGGAGCAGGGTGAAGCCATCGGCGTCGGGGGGGTGGGAAGAACACGCGTCGGCGGGGGCGAAGGGCCCGGCTCACGTTATATGCCGGCCGTCGGGCGGCGCTGAAGGATGTGACCGAGGCGCCCAGGGTGCCGGAGACACGTGAGGCCGGACGTGGGCCGGCTGAAGCACCGCAGCACCCCGGTGGTAGTAGGCGCCGTGAAGCGGTCGTTGGCGGACGAAGGGCTCGGCGGCGGGGCAGGCGGCTCCCGCTCTCCGCCCTCCTCCCCACGGCCTCGGCGACGACGGCGTGTCGCGGCGCTTGCGGGAGGTCCCGATGGCGTCGAGTCCGGCGTGCACAACCTCGGGGATGGCATGGCGCCAGAGCCGCGGATCACCGTCGGCGAGGGAGTGGGCGGCAAAGCGCGGCGCCCGCCCAGCGGGCCTCCGGCTCGGCGACCTCGACCTCCTCATCGAGCACAAATTAGACTTAATAACACCATCTCCCTCTCATCACGTACCCGGTAGGGCGATGGGGCGGCGCCCCGACACCACCACCGCCGCCGCCCGGTCCGCCGGCCGCACACCGCCCTCCTAGCTCCCCCACCACCACCCGGCGGATCTAGGACCCCAGCGTCGGCGCTCTTCTCGCGGAGGTCGGCCTCGACTCGCGACTCCGGGGATGGTGGAGATCGACGTGTCGTCGCCGCCCCCAACTCCGGGCGCGGGGCGCCCGCCCGGCGCCGCCGGTCCCCCTCGGCGCCTCCGGGGCCCTCCCTGCGTCGTTCGGGGGCCCCCTCCGTCCTCCCCACCCCTCTCGGCCGGCCTTGAAGCCGCCGCAGGGCGCCGGCCGGCCGCCCCTTCCCTCGCCCGGCCTCGTGGGGGGCCTCCATGTCGCCGGACCGGACTGCGGCTGTCCCATCCGTGGGCGAGGTTGAGGCCGCGGCCCCTCACCAAGCCCCACCGCTGACTGCGGCCTCCGCCACCAAACGGGAGCCCATGACTGCCAGTTCGGCCGCCGCCGACCGGTGCCATGGCCGGGCACGGGTGGCTCTTGCGCCCGGGCCGGCGGCCCGGCCCGCCCGGGCCTTTGTGCCATGGATTGTCATTATGTTATATATCCGCTCCTATTCTTGCATACAGTAGTGGACCTAGGATGCACAATTAGGGGAGGTTTGCCACTTCTTTCTCATTTCTTTTCCCTCTTTATATATTGCTGTCCTTCCTATTCCTCAACCATGTACACAAAAGTTAGTAGGAGTAGGGTTTTTTTTTTTGGAGGTGGTTGGTATGCTACTACATAATTTAGGTACAATTTTCAAGTGGTTCACAAGGCACACTTGCTTGATCACCACACTCTACAAGAATAAAATGTTATAGCCATTAACCATTGAGAGAACATTATACCATGTGTTTGGTCTGGATCAAGTATTAATTTGCTGGTGTTTATTTGTTTGTTTATGGTCTAGATCAACTGATCAAATACTCATTTATCCATTGGATGTTGGACAAAAGTAGTACGTAGTCCTAGATACTTTGATTATTTCGGTTGCTGGCTCCTTGGGGGTTAGGGGGTGGTGATAATAGGTCGTTGGCGGTGTTTGGGTTATTAACATACACGTAGTACGTACTACCTCTACGCTCTAGAGCAAGTATTGGCCTTAGTCCAAAGTGTACCAGTCTGGCACTATTACTCTACTTTGGATGATGATTGATGATTTGCCGCAGTACTCTAGTTTGGATGATGATTGATGTTTTGCCGGAGTACTTCCAAGTCATAGCACACACTAACTACAGCCAAAGACTGAAGAACCCAAGACTATCTGTCACACATGTGTCGGGCTGTCGGCGGACGGCTAGTTCACAGTTCACACTGCGCGCTCCACGCACCGAGCGCCGCACGCCCTGCCATTCGGCCGTCGCCACGCACGGACGCGCCCCGGTTGGACTTGGACGCCTCATGAAGCGTCCTGCATCCATTCACGTGGAGCCTGGGAATCTGCTGGTGGAAATGGAAAGCAAAGACATTACGGGCTGGGATTGGGATGGTGTGTTGACCGCGTCTGGGGTCGGCAGCTGTGCATTAGCCATCAGGAATTCAGGATCATCAGAGGAAATTCAATTCTGTACGGGACGCTGAACTTCCCGACACGAATAGCTACAACTTGTGAGTTGTGAGGCATCATTCTACATACAACAAAGCGCGTGACAGAGGAACACGACGTAAGATGATGGTTGGGTTAGGTCATTAGGCGTACGTTAAGCTGTAGTTACTGGGTTTTTTAAGAATGGGCCAGCTAATAACACTACTGTCCGCCTGTCCTGTTCCTTCTCGAATTTTGTTTTCTACTTTTCGAACATGATCACATGATGACGTACGTAATACGTGCTGGAATGAAACTAGTTGGTTCAACTTGAAATAATTTTTTAACTTGGAACAAAACAAAGGCTTAGCTCTTTGCTGGACGAGGGTAGCTAGTACAACCGCCTTAATCATGCATCCACAAATGTCCTTCACGAATTGGTTCACTGCTTGTGCAACTCAAGCAATACCGGCCATAGCCCTCCCTTTCCTGGGTGTACTAGGACCGCGGCCGTAACGTCCACAAATCCGGAATGGGAAGACACATTGAGCTTTACCATGGCTTTGCCATTTAGGGACTGCTTGGTTGGCAGCCATCAATCGCCACGCCACGGTGTGGCGCAAGTGTGGCCTGCCACACCTTGTGGCGGCGAAATCCTCCTCCGCGCTACTGAAGACTTCGCCACACATTATAGGACAAGCGGTAGTAAAAAAAAAAAGAGAGCCGGATTTGTGGCGGACTAAAGTTTCTTTGGAAACCAAACAATTTGTCCGAGTAGGTGTGGCGGCCCGAAGTTTACTTGTGGCGAATCGTGTCACAAAACCAAACATGCCCTTAGTCCAAACATGTTGGTTCTCTTTGGAAACTAATTAGTTCGGCGTGTGTACTACGAGAAATAGCTGGTTAAATTTCGATGCAATGATTTGACCTATCAATTATTTATGTCCGCACTATGATAAGGTTTGATTTCTCCAATAACTCTTTCTGGTGTGGGAAACTATAAACTTATTTTTGGTTTCCTACACTACACCCGAGATGTTTTTCAGTCGTACGTTACTAGATCTATTTCGTAGCGACGAGTGGATTTTGAGGTCATCAAAGCCTTGCATGACACTGGTGTTTATAGCCATTTCATGCCAAGTTATCCATTCTTTACTCCCTTGTCGTAAAAATAGTGTCATTGTACATTTTCGGACACTTTGTTTGACCATCTGTTTTTATTTCGTTTTTTTTTTATATAAATATCATCTACTTTATTACGGCTTATTTATTATTAGAGATACTTTAATACTGATTTATTTATTTATTAATTTATATTTTTTATTGTAAAATTTATATGTATTTTGTTTATATAATTTTATATATGCGTGTGATATGCTTCTCATTGATTTGTGGTTATAATCCTTGTGCGCATGCTTTTTATGTTTTGGCTTAGAGCCAAACAAGCTAGCTTCGAGCTCACTAACGAGCCGATCTTGGCTCGATATCCAACCCTAAACGAGACAAAATGATAAAATACAAAATCTGAAAGTCAAAAATTTCATATCTTTTTTCTATTGAGACGGAAGGAGTATGTAATAATATTAGTAAATAAATATTTTTATTGATAAATATCCGATATAAGATATTGTTTAAGCGTTTTTATTAAAAAGTTGGAACTTCTCCTTTGTCGAGAATGAAAGCCGGCATTGCATTGCACGCTATACTTGACCAAACTGCAAGTGCGCCGCTGCCCCTTTTCCCGTTCACTCCGCTTCCCAGCCGTCGCACCGCATCCGCATGTGCTTACAAGTCAACCCGCCGCATTGACCGCCAGCCAGCCGCACCCGCACCCGCGCGCGCCGCGAGCTCAAAGAGTCAAGACCACCACGTGCTCACCGCACTTCCCCGCCCGCCTCACCGCACCAACGGGCACGGCCACGCCGCGCTCCGCTCTGCCACCCGGCCAATGCCGACGCCACCACCCGCCCCTCCCGCCTTCTCCTCGCCATCCTTGCCCTCGCCGCCGTCGCTGCCACTGCCAATGCCGCGACGCCGGCCGAGGCCCTGCTGGCGTGGAAGTCGAGCCTGGGCGACCCGGCGGCGCTGTCCACGTGGACCAACGCCCAGGTCTCCATCTGCACCACCTGGCGCGGGGTCTCCTGCGACGCCGCCGGCCGCGTCGTGTCGCTCCGCCTGCGCGGGCTCGGCCTCACGGGCGGCCTCGACGCGCTCGACCCGGCCGCGTTCCCGAGCCTCACCTCCCTCGACCTCAAGGACAACAACCTCGTCGGCGTCATCCCGCCGTCGTTCTCGCAGCTGCGCGCTCTGGCCAGGCTCGACCTGGGCAGCAACGGGCTCAACGGCACCGTCCCGCCGCAGCTCGGTGACCTCTCGGCCTCGTCGAGCTCCGCCTCTACAACAACAACCTCGCCGGCGAAGTCCCGCACCAGCTGAGCAGGCTGCCAAAGATCGTCAAGCTCGACCTGGGGTCCAACTACCTGACCAGCGTCCCGTTCTCGCCGATGCCCACGGTGGAGTTCCTCTCGCTCTCCCTCAACTACCTCGACGGCAGCTTCCCGGAGTTCGTGCTCAGCAGCGGCAACGTCACCTACCTCGACCTGTCGCAGAACGCCTTCTCCGGTCCCGTCCCGGACGCGCTGCCGGAGCGGCTGCCGAACCTGCGGTGGCTCAACCTGTCAGCCAACGCGTTCTCCGGCCGGATCCCAGCGTCGCTCGCGCGGCTCACGAGGCTCAGGGACCTGCACCTTGGCGGCAACAACCTTACTGGCGGCGTCCCAGACTTCCTCGGGTCCATGTCGCAGCTGAGGGTCTTGAGATCGGCAGCAACCCGCTCGGTGGGTCGCTGCCGCCGGTTCTGGCCGGCTCAAGATGCTGCAACGGCTGGACGTGAAGAACGCCAGTCTGGTCTCCACTCTGCCGCCGGAGCTCGGCAGCCTCAGCAACCTCAACTTCGTCGATCTCTCAATTAACCAGCTCTCTGGGGATTGCCGGCGTCGTTCGCCGGGATGCGGAGGATGCGGGAGTTCGGCATATCGTCCAACAACCTCACCGGCGAGATCCCAGGGCAGCTGTTCGCGAGCTGGCCGGAGCTCATATCCTTTCAAGCGCAGGCCAACTCTTTGACCGGAACCATTCCACCTGAGGTCGGCAAGGCGACGAAGCTGCTAATCTTGTATCTCTTCAGCAACAATCTCACCGGCGTGATCCCGCCGGAGCTCGGCGGGTTGGTGAACCTGGCTGAACTGGATGTGTCGGTGAACTCGCTCAGCGGACCGATACCAAGCTCGTTAGGCAACCTCAAGCAACTCACGCGGCTGGCGCTCTTCTTCAACGAGCTCACCGGCAAGATCCCGCCGGAGATCGGCAACATGACGGCATTGCAGATCTTGGACCTCAACACCAACAACCTGGAAGGCGAGCTGCCTTCGAGCATCTCGTTGCTGAAGAACCTGTACTACCTGTCAGTGTTCGACAACAACATGAGTGGTACCGTCCCACCGGACTTCGGCGAAGGGCTGGCACTGACTGATGTGAGCTTCGCGAACAACAGCTTCTCCGGTGAGCTGCCGCAGAGATTCTGCGATGGCTTCGCGCTGAATAACTTCACGGCGAACCACAACAACTTCAGCGGCAAGCTACCGCCGTGCTTAAAGAACTGCTCCGAGCTGTATCGGGTGCGGCTGGAGGGGAACCATTTCACCGGCGACATCTCGGAGGTGTTCGGGGTCCACCGCAGTATGGACTACCTGGACATCTCCGGGAACAAGCTGACTGGTCGGCTTTCAGATGATTGGGGGCAATGCACCAAGATCACACGACTGAAGATGGATGGCAACAGCATATCAGGTGCCATTCCGGTGGCGTTTGGGAATATGACAAGCTTGCAGGACCTCAGCTTGGCTGCGAACAACTTGGCAGGAGCTATTCCAGATGAGCTGGGTAATCTCAACTTGTTGTTCAATCTCAATCTGAGCCATAACTCCTTTTCTGGGCCAATTCCAACAAGTTTAGGCAAAAATTCCAAACTGCAGAAAGTAGATTTGTCAGGGAACATGCTTAATGGGACCATACCAGTGGGCATTGGCATTCTTGGCTCACTAACCTATCTTGATCTGAGCAAGAACAGATTGTCAGGACAGATACCAAGTGAGCTCGGTAACCTGTTTCAGCTGCAGACCCTGCTTGATTTGAGCAGCAACTCGCTGTCTGGTCCTATCCCTTCAAATCTTGTGAAACTGGCGAACCTGCAGAAACTGAATTTGTCACACAATGAGCTCAATGGTTCAATTCCAGCAAGTTTCTCTCGCATGTCGAGCCTGGAGACTGTTGATTTCTCTTACAATCAGCTCACCGGTGAAATACCGTCAGGCAATGCTTTCCAAAACTCTTCGGCCGAGGAGGCTTACATTGGGAACCTAGGGCTCTCGCGGCAATGTGCAAGGCATTCCTTCTTGCGACGGCAGCTCCACTTCAGGGCATGATCACAAGAAGAGTCATTGTGATAGTTTCCTCAGTAGTTGGGGGTGTTGTTGCTGGCAGGCATTGTTGTTTGCCTCATCCTAGCATGCAGAAGGAGACCCAGGGGAACAGAAAGTGTTGGAGGCAAGCACAAACGATCCTTATGAATCTGTGATCTGGGAGAAGGAAGCGAAATTCACATTCCTCGACATCGCCAATGCCA
Organism: Hyparrhenia diplandra; assembly: GCA_015847255.1. Classification (NCBI taxonomy): domain Eukaryota; kingdom Viridiplantae; phylum Streptophyta; class Magnoliopsida; order Poales; family Poaceae; genus Hyparrhenia; species Hyparrhenia diplandra. The sequence continues at coordinate 126,652 of JADLZK010003547.1, forward strand.
CCGACAGCTTCAGTGAATTCTACTGCATTGGCAAAGGTGGGTTTGGGAGCGTGTACAAGGCCGAGCTCCCCAGTGGGCAGGTCGTGGCCGTGAAGCGCTTCCATGTGGCTGAGACAGGTGACATATCAGAAGTGAGCAGGAAGAGCTTCGAGAACGAGATCAAGGCATTGACAGAGGTCCGACACGGAACATCGTCAAGCTCCATGGCTTCTGCACGAGTGGAGACTACATGTACCTGGTGTATGAGTACCTGGAGAGGGGCAGCTTGGGGAAGACATTTGTACGGGGAAGAGGGCAAGAGGAAGCTGGACTGGGGCATGAGAGTGAAGGTGATCAGGGGTTGCTCATGCCATGGCCTACCTGCACCATGACTGTAGCCAGCCCATTGTTCACCGTGACATCACTGTGAACAACATCCTTCTTGAGTCAGAATTTGAGCCCCGGCTGTCTGATTTTGGAGCGGCGAAGCTGCTTGGCTCTGCTTCTACAAACTGGACTTCTGTAGCAGGAACATATGGCTATATGGCTCCAGGTAATCTTGCATCTGCCTACTACTCATGGAGCATATAGTTTTACAGATTACATAACACCTGCTCTGAACTATTATTAAGTACACCAGTAACAACTAAGATCCCTCCTAGTGCGAAAAAGTAATGTTATTGAAAAACAATATTTCAGATGTTTACATTAGCATTGACTAGTGAGGCACTTTTGCTTGATGATGTATCACGATGCAGCATACTAACTTGTGTCATGTATGTTTTTGCTATTGCAGAATTGGCATATACAAAGAATGTCACAGAGAAATGTGATGTTTACAGCTTTGGAGTTGTTGCTCTGGAGGTGATGATGGGGAAGCATCCTGGTGACCTGTTAATCTCCCTACCGGCTATCTCCTCTTCCACAGAAGAAGATTTATTACTCCAGGACATACTAGACCAGCGGTTGGAACCTCCAACGGGTGACCTTGAAGAAGAAATTGTGTTTGTTGTCAGAATTGCGCTCGCTTGCACACGGGCAAATCCTGAATCGCGGCCTTCAATGCGATCAGTTGCTCAAGAGATATCAGCGCATACTCAGGCTTGCCTTTCGGAACCGTTCACACAGATCACAGTAAGCAAGCTAACAGACTACCAGAAGTGATGATTACCTGTGCAAAGGTTTGAAGTTCAACAAGTGAAATTTGTAGTTAATGTGTTTTTTGGGTGCAGTTTGAGAGGACTAATTTTCTCTCAGTTTGCATAGATACTATTCTGGAGATCCTCACAAGTCTCTAGTACACAAAGTTAGCTGTTTTAAATTCGCTACTATGCTGATGATCGTTTTCCCCCCTGCAAAGGGGCTAAACATGCAACTGTACGGTAGATAGTGGAAAACCACAAGTTGTAACATGTAAGAGGTGTTCTTCAGCCACTTTGCTTATTATTTCTCATATATGACAAGAGGCTTTCTCTGAGATGATACCGCACATTGTGACCAGATTGTGTTTTTTGACTTCTATAGTTCTATTCCTACTTAAATGCAAGGCAGAGCTCTTGCCATTTTCCTTTAAAAAAATCGTACAAATGTCTCACTACTTGAACAGTTTCATGTAAATGCTGCATCAATATTTCCATGGAAGTCAGGAATCAGAAGTGCTGCTCGCTACAGCACCCACATAATAATTGTAGAAATAATATACCAAGTGGAGTAGCGTGATTAGAAAATGGTCTTTACAGGCAGAAAAAAAAAAGGACCTACAGGTGCATATAAAGTGGCCTCTATTTATTTATTTATTGAAATTGCAGTACAACCACCGACTATATTCTTTGAACTTGTTCCCAGCATCTATCATGCTGGTGTAGTGGTGGTCAATGTGAATGAGGAATCCCATTTGCTATCAGCAGGTGAGTATACCCTTTTGTGGTGCATCTGGCTTCGTCTGGCAGCACCCAACTAGCTAGATAACAGCGAGGCACCCAACCATTGTCATTGACCTCTTAACATCCCTGCTGAGTATCCCTCTTCAACAGAAGATGATTTGTTACTACGGGACATATTAGACATTGCAGAAGAAACTGTACATGTTTGTTGCATACTCAGGAATATCTTTCTGAAGTCTGAACCGTCCCGACATATCTTAGTAAGGAAACTATCAGGCTAGAAGCAATATATACCTGTGCAGAAACTCCAACAGTTCTAGAGCCTTAAGTTTCTCAAGTTCTAGTATTCCGAAGACAAGAACTAGGACAGTTTATTGCTAGAACTGGTTGATAGACTATGAAATTATTATGGAAGTTGCCAATTGCAAGAATTAGTCTGTAGTCAACTTAGGTGTTTTACTTTATTGTCATACTTATTATTTATTGCTCCATTTTATGGACTAAATATGTAACAGAAGGCAGCAAGCTAAGAGAAACTATGTATTGCTTTATTTCCCTTACCCTTTTCTGGCTGTGCATGAAGTCCTTAGTCTCTCTGAACCTGTTTGACGATGGAAGTGCAGCTCCCAGCATAAGGTTTCCCTGAATGAATGGCGGGTATATCTATGCCACTTTTTTGAAAATAATTTCATGTACATATTTTTTTTCATAACAGTTGTAGAAATGAATCAAGTACACAAAAGTAAGAACTTGAACATATCATACCAGAAAGGCATAGAAAGATAGCAAATCTCCTTAAACATATAATGTTTTTATTTACTGAACTTGCCATATAGCAGTTCTTCTGGCTTCCTCTCAGCATTACATCTTAAAGCATACAAAGAAAGGCAGCAAATCTCCTGCTGTACTAGTAGGGAGAAAAAAAAAGAGAAGGTTGGATTGCTAAGTGTAGAGATGATATCATTACTCCATTCTTCAGCTTGTATCACTTGTAGAAAACATAGGCACAGAAGATGGATCACTCTTTTCTTTTGGACGAAAATGATTGATAGACTGCACCTTTTGCATAACTTTGTATTGCATGCTATCAGCAAACAAGAACACATAACACCTCAACTTTGCAATGGAAAAAGAGCATCCCATACCATAGCCAGAATCCAAAAACAATTCCAGCGATCACCGAGTAGCACAGCCATTGGTCCAGGGAATCTCTGTGATTTCCCCTCATCAAATGCAGGTGAGGTATCTTGGCAAGGAATGCTCAAAGGAGGTCCACAGAGCCCAGGATTGTTGCTGTAGATTGATGGGTCATTGAGGGTCTGAAGTTGACTCCCAGTGGGAATCTTGCCTGATAAATGGTTGTTCGACAGATTCAGTGTATTGAGGAATACCATACTACTCAAGCCTTGAGGAATGGTTCCTGAGAGTTCATTCAACGAGAGGTCAAGCGACTCAAGAACTTTCAAACTCCCAATGGTTTCAGGAATTCCGCATGACAGGTTATTTCTTGACAAGTTCAGAAATCGAAGGCCCTCAAGATAGGTTAACTCTTTAGGGATGCAATGAGACAGTGAATTACTTGACAAATCGATGCCTGTCATCAACTCAAGTATCCTTTGGAAAATTAGCTCTTGTCCCTTCCAGATGATGTCAATTCTATCCTGATAGGTGGACCCATCTAGCGATCCTATACTGGAATTAATTTTTGGATGCTTCATGGACTCTAACTTTCCAAACTCTATTGGGATCGGTCCTGTCAATCTGTTGTGGGCCAAGTCTAGCAATTGAAGCTGTGGAAGTTTTGATAACTCTGGAGGAATTTGACCAGTGAAGCTGTTTGATGCAAGTCTAAGGATTTTCAGTTGTGGACCACTGCTTCAATCCAAGGAGGAATATCACCATGGAATTTGTTGTTCCCAACATCTACAGTGGCCAGCTGCTGGCATCCCCTAACGACACTTGGAAATTCTCCAGTGAAGTTATTGCCGGCGAGATGGAGTGACTGTAGAGAACAGTTGTGGGTCGATGGGGCTTCAGGGATCTTACCCGAGAAAGAGTTGTTTGATAGGTCCATAAACTGCAGAGCCTGCATCTCCCACCAGCAGTCCGGCAGCTCTCCGGTGAGGTTGTTGTTGGACAGGTCCAGTATCTGCAGGGACAGTAGCTTGCAAAAGGCCGAGCCGGACCTGTTGTAGGAGGAGGAGCTGTTGAGCACGTTGAAGCTGTTGTCGTACAGGCGCCGTGCCGGTGCCACCTCATCGGAGAAGCTATCGTCGGTGAAGCTCTCGTCGATGTTGTCGTAGTCGTCTGCGGGTGATGCCACCTCATCAGAGAAGCTGCCGTCGGCGAAGCTCACATCAAAGTCGTCGTCGTTATCGTTGTCGAGGTCCATGCTCATCACCAGGTGAGCTGAGGAGGATAGTAGCAGGAGGCAGAGGTAGACGACAAGGATTTGGGAGCCTCGTGCGTGCTCTGCCATGGCTAACTGGCTCTGGGTTTGAGTCTTGGAAACTAGTGGTTGTTAGTTTTCAGTTCGGAGGCCAGTTGTATGATTAAGTAACAAGTGCAGCGTGGTTGACGACGACCGTGGACTCGCGGTCGTTGTGGAATTGGGAGCACACATCGTGCACGGATAACACGGCATTAGGACAGTCGCCAGTCGGTACAATGATGGCCGGCAAGACCATGGCGAGGACTGGACCAACGACCGACTACCGAGTCAAGAACGAAGTGCACGCCGGCACAAATCTGCAGGAGAGCAGGTTCATATGCCACCCGCCGTTTGTTCGTCTGATGGGTGATCTCATAGCATAAAGACCAGGAAGGAAACGCAAAGCGAGAAGGAAATGAATTAGGGAGTTTAATTTTGTGAGAAGTACCTTGAAAGCGATCTCTTCCGCGTCTACTTCCTCAGCCATCTCGTCATTCTGGCGAGCACTTCGGAAGCGTCGCAATCGTGCTGGTGCTGCGCCTTGGATACGTCACAGCTCACAAGATACCAGACGCGCCGTCGATGAGGCGTTCCGTCGAACAACTTCCGTGCGCGTACCGGGCAGGCAGCCACCACGCACGGGCGACGCTTATGCGGCGCCGCAGCGCCCGCTATCGAACCGGCGCACGCCCTTCTTCTTCCTCAGCGTTCGCCCCGCCCTGCCGTCCCGCCCGCCGCCGCCGAAACCCAGGAACTCGCCGAGACTCCGGCGACCCCTAGGGCAGCGGCCTGCTTCGCCCGGAGCTCCGGCGAGCCCTAGGGCGGCGTCCGCCTCCCTGCCCCCCTCTTCTTCTCCAGCGCCGGCGAGATCGCTGCCGCCATGGATTCCGGCGACATCCCGCCGCCTACCCATGCCCACGGATGGGGCCTGCTGGCCCGGCTCGGCGGCGCCCCGCCGCCCGCCTGCTCACCGCCCGGCGATCCGCCACCACCGCCGCGTTCACGACCGCCGCCGCCGGCGGCGGATTCTATACCCGGGATTCCTCCCCGGAACCCTAACCGCCCCGCCGCCGCCGTCGTCGTCTCGCCCCGGGGCCCTAAAGCTAGGGATGGTGGCTGAACCTAAGCTAGGGCACGGCGGGCGCCGCCTCCTCGTCCACCGCCCGGCGGCGCGCCGCCGCCCGGCCGCTCCGCCCCCACCCGGGCCCCCTCCCCATGCCTCCCCCCTCGGCGCCGCAGCGGCGCTGCGCTCCGTCTTAGCGGCTATGGATAGCGGCGCGCGTGCGCCCGTATAAGAATCGTGACCACGCCGCGGGCGCTTCGCGTTGTGCAACTGCACTAACGTCGCGTCGTCGACTCAGGGAGAGAACCCATCCTCTGCAAACAAGATGGTTCGCCGAGGACCACATCCATCATCGGATCATCCATGGAAGAGCATGTAAATCTCGGCTCATTGGGCGGCGTCGCCCTGCTGCTACTGCGGGTGGGTAGAGACTTTACTAGAGAGTTTGTTTTTTTTTAGTGGAGCACTAGTATGTCGTTGGGGAGGGAGAGGGGACAATGGTGGTGGAACTGGAAGCGAGGGCTCGTCACATATGAGAGCTCAAGGACCGTGACAAGCTCCGGTTTTTCATCCTGTGCATACGGGTGGTAAAAGGCAAAAAGGCCCTTTAATTTAGGGCAAGCAAATATATAATTTTGAACTAATAAAAATAAAAAGAGCCAGGTTGTGAAAGAAAAAAAGAACTGATCCATTACCACCCCTATTTGCATTGCCTTCATTTGCATTTTTTTTTTTTTTTTTGAGAAAACCTTCAAAAAGAGTTAGTTCTACAACGCGTCACGTGGAATCTGTGTCCCTAAACATTCTACAACTTCTAACCTGAATCTGTTTGTCTTGGAATTTCCAGGTTGTAAAGAATCCAAGTTGGAAAGGTGAGAGCCGGTAAACGTGGTACAAGTAATTAAGTGCCCTTGATCGAAATTTGCAGGTGAAAAGAACCCAGAATGGTGTGGCTGCCCTCCAAAACCTTAAACTTCAAAGCCTCTGTAGTCTGGACCATATGAGTATCAAGCTAGAGTTGGCGTACTCTTTTTTTTAGATAACGGAATTACATTCCGGCCTCTGATGAACTTGCACACAGCCAAAAGCCTCTGCGTGACCACACACAGCCAAACTTATTACAAAATCTAAAAATAAAAAGAAACTTTGGTACATGAAGATTTGTGTACTAAAGATCAACGGGCATCCATAGCGTCGAAGAATTGAGATCCATGGACACCCCACCTCAGCGCGCCCGACGAGAAGTCAAAGTGATGTTGCCTTCCAGACACCCCCCACTGCAGCTGGCAAACCGGCCCACGTTTGATCCAGAAACCAAAATGTGGATCGGATCTGACGATAGATATGTCGCCGACTCTGTGTGATACCGGGTTGCTAGGGTGCATCGCGACGCCAAATGGTCGCCATTGGGGAAGCACCAGTCCCCGACGAAAGAGAAATCGTTGCTCACTGTTAGAATGCGTGAGCAACGACCGGCGTGTAAGGTCCTAGATGGCTAGAGGGGGGTGTGAATAGCCTATAAAAAATTTTCTACAAGCTCAATTAACAAACCGATTAGTATAACAAAAGGCGTAAACACGGTTTGCACTAGCTCTAGTGATCTTGCAAGCCTTCTAGTGACAAGACTAAATATTGCTATGATCTCTAAGTCACACAAAGTCTATGTCACTACTCTATCTAGTGAACAATCCTAATATGATCCTTATGCTAGCAAGAACAACTACACAAAGCAAAGCTAGCTCTCTACACAATATAAACTAGGAATGTAGAAGCAAGTGATCGAGCTCGATATACCGAAGTGTAGAGGAATGAACCAATCACCGGGAAGAGGATGAACCAATCAACACAATGAGACGATGAACCAATCGCCAAGACAAGAGACACGTCTATGTGTTGATCCGGAGTTCACTTGTACACCGACAAGCTAGTCTCCGGTGGTGCCGACCAACACAAGGATGGTGTTTGAGCTAGGCGGTGCACTTGCTAGCCTCAACACACCACTCACAAGTGAGGTACCCAAGACACGAGCAATGTATTCCTTGCACTTTGTCTTCCCGACGAGGAGTGTGTGATCCTCTCACAAATCAACCGGAGGTGGCCAAGAACAATCTCCTTTTCTTGCCAACAACTCCACCAAATCACCAAGCGGCTAGGAGCGGTGTCTCCAAGAGAAACGGGGAAACCAACCCGGCTCACAGCCCGATCCCCAAGTGCCTCTAGATGCAAGAACTCAATGCAAATGCACTTGGATCAACTCTTCTCTCAAGAATGAAGCTCACAATCAAGAATGAGAGAGGAGGAGGCTTGTTGCTCAGCTCTAGGAAGTTAGGAGTGATTCAAATGACCAAGAGAGAGAGAGCATGAGGCAGCCAACCAAGTATATATAGCCCCCACCACGAAATCCAAACGTTGGGCGGCAAAATGTAGTTTTACGGCGGCGAGGACTCACCCGGTGAGTCCGGTCGATGGATCCGGTCAAGCGTCCAGTCACACCAGACAAGCAGCATGGCCCACATCTGACCCTCATCTCATGCATCCGGTCGATGCTTCCGGTGGGTGCGTCCGGTCGATCCTCGGCCGAGACCCCCAAAACATGCTCTCTATAAAAGTCGTAGGACTCGGTCACCCGTCGCGTCCGGCCGGATCGCACGCTTCGATCGCGGGTCCGGTCACCGGCGTCCCGGTCACCCTCGAGCTGCGAAAATCCGTTCGTTGTGTTGTCGTTCCTTCGCCTTTGCCCCAAACCGACTTTTCGTCACTTGATTCTTGTTGCCGACACGTCAAAGAACACCTCGACACCATGTGTTAGCATTTTGGAAACCATTTTTGTCAAGTGCGGAGTTAGCTCTTTAGGTTAGAATGCATGCATATGAATTTTGAACCTAAAGGCACTTTGGAGGACTTGATATGTGCGATAAGTTTCCCCTCTTAATAGTACGGCTTATCGATCCTATAATCACTCACACCCTCTATGGTGTCTTGAGTGTAAAATCAAAAGGCCCTATGGTTATTGTTGGGGGTCAACTTTATTTTGCATAAACTCTTAACCCAAACTTTGAAGTATGATCGTGTAACAGAGCTTCATACGAAGGTCATCACGGGAGAGGAGAAAGACAAACAAGAATAATCGTGTTACCAAGTTTATTACCGCGAAGAGGACAAGAAGGCCTTCGCAAATTGAGGGAAGCGAAATAAGCCCGGAGAAGAGAGGCTTCGTGAGGAAGACCTTCGTGACCAATGTTTTCAAGAAATACGAAGGAAGTTCAAGGCGAAGCATGCGAAGACGTCAAGAACGGCTTCGCTAAAGTCTAAATACAAAGTCTTGTCATTGTAAAGTTTGTCATTTATCTAGAATTACGAAGCCCGGGGGGCCTATAAATACCCCACGACATCTCTTTGTAATGGACATGTTGTACCAGTCAATTTTTGACTAAGTATTCATCAATAAACGTGTTCGAAGTATTTTTACCCAACATCTTGGCCCACCGTTTGTGTGTGTTCGAGAGCATTCCCACGACCAACTAGAGAAATGGGGAGGCCAAAGAAACAAACCTCCGCGGAAGAAACAAGATCACAAGAAGGACAAGATGAGGAAATTGAAGAAGCAAGAGATAAATAAAGAGCACAAGGCAGTGAAAGCGAAGAGCAAAGGCTTAAGACACTTCAAGAAGACTTGGCAAGAAAAGAAAAAGAACTTGAAGAATGCAGGCAACGCACAAGAGAAAAGACATTAAAGCAAAGGATCGAAGAAGCGAAGCCAAATTACGAAGACTAAATGAGGAACTTGAAAAACAAGAAAAAGAAATCATCAACCTTGAAGAGCCAAGCTCTCGGCAAACAATTCAAGGAAAGAAAAAGAACAAGACAAAATTACAGCGAGCAATTGACACGAGTCTCCATTATCAATTGACCTACAAATAGCAAAATGGCCAAAAAGGGTTCAAATTCAACATAATTTCAACATATGAAGGAATTACAGATCCATGACAATTCCTCATGAGTTTTGAAGCTGCAGTTGCCTCGGGAGGAGGAGATGAATCAACACTAGCAAAATCACTCATCATGGCAATGAAAGGTTCAAGCACAAAAATGGTACTCTTCGGCTCAAACCAAGGTCAATAAAAAGTGGGAGCAACTAAGGACAAGTTTGCTAGTTGATTTCCAAGGATTTCAAACACCTGAGTTAACAAGCAATGACTTATTTGACATCAAGCAATACCCAAAAGAGCCATTGATCAAATATTACAAGAGATTCATTCAAATGAAAACTTCGGATACCAAATGTACCAGACGAAGTGGTTATCATAGCGACCATCGAGAGGACTAAGAGCAAGTCAATTATCATCACATCCGAAAAAGAAAGACCGAGAAACAGTTGCTCAACTCTACGAAGAATTCGAGAAATATGCAAAAGTCCGATGATGACTACGGGAAAAGAATCGAAGAAGAAAACTTTGAAAGAAACCAAGCAAAGTCAAACAATCAATTCAATCAATACAGAACCCAAAATTTCGGCGAAGACGAGTATCGGTATCAACCGCCACTCCGTGTGAACCAAATCAACAATGAGCAAAGTGGAGAAAATGCAATAAATAATGACCCCCGAAGCCAAGAACAACGAAGCCAATTTCAAAACAGAAATTTCAGCAACAACTACAGAGGAGGTTTCAATCAAACAAGATTTGGTGAACAAAGACCCTTAAAGCCTGAAGAAATGTTTTGCCTCGTGCATGGCAAAGGGGCTGGCCACACTTCAAAAAAAATGTGCCCGATAATAAAGAAAAGCATTGACGAAGTTCAATAAGAAAGCAAAAGCATACAAAGTCGAGAAAACAATCAACCTTTTAAGCCAAGCAAGCTCTTCTCAAAATCAAGGATATTACAACCAAGGATATAACTTCCATGCAAATACAGGACCTTCGCATCAAGCATTACGGGACCTCCACCAATATACAATTGTCAACCATTGGCCGCAATACCATGGGGACAAATGCGAGGCTCAAGAACCGGAAACATCAATGGCAAATAATCCCACAATCAATCAAAGCAACAATTCTCCGGCTACTTGGCCGATCAATACAATAATGCCAAGCGAGGGCAGAATATTGACAATCTCGGGAGGAAATAGTATGGAGTACGAAACAAACAATGAAAGAAGAAACTACTTCGAAGAATAAATTCAATTTCAATGGAAGGCCCGTACAAAAAGACGAAGTGGTCACATCAACCAATAACATTTCTGAGAAAAAGACATGGAGCTAAAAGAGTTTCCTCACATGGATGCTATGGTCATTGAGGCAAACATAGAAGGATGGTCGGTGACAAAAATTTTGGTTGATGGAGGAAGTTCAGCCAGATATCCTCTTCGCAAAAACTTTAGATGCAATGCAAATTGACAGGGGAAAAGTCCGGGCGGCGAGAATATCCGTTAGTGGATTTTGGAAGCGAAAGAATAAACTCAATTGGAAGAATTGTGCTGCCGGTATCATTTGGGACGATGAACAATGCAAGAACGAGAACAAATTGCATTTGATGTTATCGAAATGCACACCCAATATAATGCAATATTTAGAAAGGAAGTCTAAATGCATTTGAAGCGCCATCAATTACTCTTACCTTGCATGAAAATTCCAGCAATCAACAGAACAATCACAATCCACGGAGATCAAAGCGAAGCAAGATGTATAGAAAAAGATTCAAGACGGCTCGAGAGAAATATCCTCAACATCGAAGGCGAAGAAGAGCAAGAAGAAAAAAGAAAACGCGAAGCCTCAAAGAAAGTGAAAACTTGCACCAAAAGCGAAACAAAAGAAGTTCCATTAGACCCGATCTTTTTGCCGACGAGAAAAGTTATCATTGCAAATGATCTTGGCGAAGAAGAAGAAAAGAATCTTATAAACTTCTTGAAAATCAATCAAGACGTCTTGGCTTGGTCGACAAAAGATTTAGAAGGAGTCGCAGAGACACCATCGAACACAAACTAAACATAGACCCAAGTTACAAGCCAAAGAAGCGATTAAATTAAGAAAACTTTCGAGAAGATAGAACAATTCTTTTGCAAAAGCCGAAGTACAAAGACTATTGGGCGAAGGTCATCGAGAGAAGTAAGATTCACAACATGGCTTGCAAATATAGTCATGGTCAGGAAAAAAGAACTTGAAGTGGAGAATGTGCATCGATTTCCGCAGATCTAAACAAAGCCACGCCTAAAAAAGACAATTTCCCACCGCCAAGAATTGACACATTAGTCGATCAAGCGGCGGAAGTGAAATGTTAAGTTTCCTAGATTTTGTTTCTCGGGCTATCATCAAATTTGGATGAGTAAAGAAGATGAAGAAAAATAAGTTTCATCACTCCGTTTGGCACATCTTTGTTTCCAAAAATGGTCGAGAGGCTTCGCAATTTGGATCAAGTTTCATCGGAATGACTTCAGCGATTACTAAAAGATCAATTGGGGAAAAATTTGCTTGCATACGTTGATGATGTAATCGTGAAAAGCAAGAAAAGAGAGGAGCATATCGAAGATCTCAAAGAAACCTTCTCTAACTTTCGAAAAGCAAACTTGAAGCTCAATCAGGAAAAATGCACCTTCGGGGTCAAGAAAGGCAAAATTCTAGGATGTGTTGTATCATCAAAAGGAATCGATCCAAATCGAGGAGAAAGTAAAAGCAATTGATGGAAACACAAGTTCCAAAAAGCATCAAAGACATTGAGAAACTAAGCTGGAAGGTCGGCCGCTAAGCAATTCATATCAAAATCAAACGAAAAAAGTTTCCCAATCTATCAAGCATTAAAAATTCAAACAAAACCTTCGCATGGGGAGAAGAACAACAAAAGGCCTTTGAAGAGATAAAAGTATTTGCCAAATCCATCAACTTTGGCAAGCCCAAGTCCACAAGAAGAGTTCTTGTTATACATCTCGGCTTCGGAAAATGCAATTAGCGCAGTTTTGATACAAGAAAACACGAGAAGAACACATCAAGAAGCAACAACCAATATACTTTGTCTCACGAAGCTCTCTCGAGGCTCAAAGATCTATTATTCAGAGATCGAGAAGATAGCATATGCATTATTAATGGCAACAAGGAAATTGAAGCACTACTTTCAAGCACACAAAGTCAAAATACCAACAAATCATCCCCTCAAAAGATGTTCTACAAAGTTGCAAATCATCCGGAAGATTGGGAAAATGGTCGTGAGAAATATCTCAAGTATTTCATAGAATTTGAAAAAGAAACGACAATCAAGTCACAAGTTCTAGCAGATTTTTGTTGCGAGATTGGACTCCAACTTCAAACATAGAAGAACAAAAAAAGAAGTCCAAGAGTGGACAATGACTTGCCAAGAATGGACAATCAATTGTGATGGGCGCATGGGGCTCCTCAGCGCGCGGGTGGTGCAATCATAACTTCACCTTCGGGAGTAAAAATGAGATATGCGGCAAGGCTAGAGTTCAAATGCACAAATAGCGTTTGCGAGAATATGAAGCGAAGATCGGGGGCCATAAAGGCAAGGGCAATAGGAATCCAAAAATTATTGATCAAAACAGATTCACAAGTTGTGGCGGACATATAGAGAAAAGTTACAAAGCTAAAGATCCCGAGCTGGCAAAATATTTACAACACGTCGAGGAAGCGGGGAAAGACACTTCGAAGGTTTCACATTGAGAAGCATCTCAAGAACAAATAATGAAGAGGCGGAGACATAATTGCGAAAGCCATATTTCGAAAGTAAAATTACCACCGGATGTATTCTATCAAGTTTTATCGGAATCATCAATCCAAGCAAAGATGGAAGAGCCAAGAAATATTCACATAATAGAAGGCGAAGATTGGAGATCACCAATAATAGCATTTCTCAAAGGTTTTTTATGAACCGAGAAAATGAAATTGATGAAACAAGAATGAAGCACAAAACAAGGAATTACAAAATCATCAATGATCAACTTTACAAGCATGGCATATGTGAACCATTGTTGAAATGTGTTTCAAACGAAGAAGGAAAGGAAATATTACAAGAAATCCACAATGGAACTTGCGGAATCCACGCCGGTCAAGATCAATTGCGGGGAAAAGCCTTCAGGCAAGGATTTTTTTATTGGCCAACAGGTCAGAAAGATAGCAAGAAAATAATCAAGACTTGTCACAACTGTCAAATCTCAGCGAACAAAACACATGCACCCGGCAAATCCAATCCGGGGAAATAGAACCGGCTTGGCCATTAGCAAGATGGGGAATTGATATCATCGGAAAGTTACCACAAACTCAAGGGAACTTCAAATATGCAAAGTGGTAGCAGTTGATTATTTCACAAAATGGATTGAGGCAAAGCCATGTAACAAACATGTCTTCAGCAACAATGAAAAAGTTCTTGTGGCGAGAATATCATTTGCGATTTAGAGTCCCAAGACATATTACCACGGATAATGGTACACAATTTGATAGTGAAGATTTGAGAGAATATTGTTCAAATCTTGGAATCAATTATGCTTCGCGCATTAGTAAGACACCATGAATCAAATGGAGCGGTTTGAAAGAGCAAATGAAATAATTTGCACGGGAATATCAAGAAATCTTGTGGGATTACCAAAAGGAAAGTGGATTGAAGAACTTCCAATAATAGTGTGGAGTCATAACACAACAACCACAAGATCTACAAAGTTTTCAACATTCAAGTTACTATACGGAGATGAAGCCATGACTCGAAGAAATTCAATACGAAGGTCCAAGGCTAAATGTACAAATGATAAGTGAAGAAGATTTAAAGACAAGCAAAGATTTACTTGAAGAAGAAAGAAACGAAGCCTTGCGTAACTTAAGCAAGTATCGAGCGAGAAACAAGCAAGCGGGTACAACAAAAAGTAATCGGGAGAGAACTCGGCTAGGAGACTTCGTGCTAAAAAGAAAAAGAAAGCGAACCACGGTGGGAAAGTTCAAAGCAAAAATGGGAAGGACCATTCATCATCACAAAGTCAAACAAGCGAGGATCATATCACTTGGAGACTCGAAGGGAGAAGAATTAAGCCATACATGGAACATCCAAGACCTTCGTAAGTACTATCCTTAGAAGAAAAAGAGCTTCTCTTGTAAATATGTAAATAGATAGCGGTATCATTTACTTTCAAGCAAATTTTACATTTCAATTGTAAAGAGCTGCACTCTTTTTTTCCACTCGAGGGGAAGCCCTTCGCAAGAGGGTGAGTGGTTTTTAACGAGGCGTCTCTATTGTAAATTCTCATATCAATATGAATGAGAAAGTAGTTTCCCCAAAATATCTTGCAATTACATTTTATTTTCATTCCAAAAACAAGCGCCGAAGAACATAACATTCTTACATCGGGCGAATTAAGCAAAAAGTAGGTGCATTTTTCAGAAATAAAATTACTACCTACAAAATTTCTAAAAAAGTTTCCTAAGGGAAAAATATAACCGTAAGCGAAGTTTGTCGTTCCACCTTCGCAAAAAGAAAAAGGGGCGGCGTTTTCTAAAAAAGTTTCCTAAGGGGAAAAAATATAACCGTAGCGAAGTTTGTCGCTCCACCTTCGCCAAAAAGAAAAGGGGATGACGCGTTTCTAAAAGTTTCCTAAGGGAAAAATATTACCTTAGCGAGAAGTTTGTCGCTCCACCTTCGCCAAAAAGAAAAGAGGACGGCGTTTCTAAAAGTTTCCTAAGGGAAAAAATATAACGTCGTGGCGAAGTTTTGTCGCTCCACCGCCGCCAAAAAAAAAAAGAGGACGGCGTTTCTAAAAGTTTCCTAAAGGAAAAAAATATAACCGTAGCGAAGTTTGTCGCTCCACCTTCGCAAAAAGAAAAAGGGACGGCGTTTCTAAAAAGTTTCCTAAGGGAAAAATATAACCGTAAGCGAAGTTTGTCGTTCCACCTTCGCAAAAAAAGAAAAAGGGGCGGCGTTTTAAAAAAATTTTCCTAAGGGAAAAATATAACCGTAGCGAAGTTTGTCCGGCTCCACCTTCCAAAAAGAAAAAGGGGCGGCGTTTCTAAAAAGTTTCCTAAGGGAAAAAATATAACTTTATAAGCAAAATTTGTCGCTCCACCTTCGCAATAATCAAAAGGGACAAAACCTTTCTTTAAAATAATAATAAAGTGAAACTTTATTACATCACAAATTATTTGTATACAATAACTCAAAACCACATCACGCCTTTACAAAATAATTTACAAATCATTATTCCGGAAACAACAACATTTCGCTACTTCCACCAAAAAGATCATCCAAAGCTTCGTTAACTATATTATCCACTTCTTGCCTCAAAACACCGTCGGACAAATAACTTGGAGAAGCACTTGAACACGATGACTGAACAAAACAAAATTCATCTTTTTCATACACTTCATTAGAAAAAGGAAAAACTTTCCACCAAATTAGAATAGCACCTCACCGTGTAAAGTTACTAAAATCAATAACTTCGAGAATTCCCATAGTTAGCTTTAACTTTTGAACCTCCAAGTCTACTCTCAATGAACAAATCGATTGTCAAAATCACCAAATGATTCACAATATTCCAAAAATTGAGAAGATTCAAACACATAGTTTCCCTTCGCAACCATCAAAGGCATAATAGTGGCAACATCCTGCGCGAGGATGTATCTTAGTTAAAATTTCACAAAGTATCAAATTAACTTACAAAGTCTCCTCACAAAGTCACTCAAAGCAAAAACCTAAGAAGAACTACATCTACAAATCCCTTTCACGAACATCATCATCAGCGTGCTTGACGTGCTTCTTCCTCAAAAGCTTTTTTTCTTTTTTTCTTCTTCCCGCATATATTCAATCTCAGTCTATCAAAATTTAGAAAAAGAAATCAACTAACAAAAATCATAAAACTAAGTAAACATAGAATAACAACTTATTGCTTCCATCTTTCTCTTTACTTTCTCAAAACAATGTGAACTAATCGCTTCCACGGCTTATTTGAGGAAACTTGTAATCATTTTTAGAAAACTCGGTATACAAGGGGTCCTTGGCCTCCGACATCAAATGAAGAAGTGCCCTTGTGGCATACATTACACTGGTATCGGCGAAGGTATTCACAAGAACACCCGTGTCTTCGTATTGGCGGCACAACCGGTGAAAAAGGGATCAAATTCACCAAGCTCCCGTTAGGATGTTAGGGCTTGGCACCCAACTTCTCATAATGACCCCGACAAATATCCCACATTCTATTAAACTTCACAAGGAAAAACTCCTCTTGCTCTTTCTTCTTCTTTTCAAGATATTCATTTTTCTCTCTTCAAAGTGGCTATAGTCTTCTTTGCGGCATCAAGTTCAACATCTTTTTTTCTTTAATAGTATCACAAGACTCGATGATCTGAGACCATCCATCGATGCCACTCATCAACTGCTTTCGACCCCTTTCTTTTCTCCTACTCGGCAAGTTGAGATTTTAACAATGAAATTTCATCGAGATAACTTTTTTTCTCCGAAGTGCGAGATTCAACAAGCTTATCCTCAATGACTTTTTATACCGACTTTGCGCAAGAATTGCACCCTACAAAAATATAAGAAATAAAACATCAAGACAAAAACATGCAAGAACAAAAATCAAAACTTAGTCTAAGAGGTACTTTCTAATTACCTTATACATCAAAGAAACACTTGCTTCGGCAAGCTCCAAAGGATCCTTCTTCGCTAATTCAGCCAAAGATCGGGGACAATAAAAGCATCATCAATACATTTTGCCAAACGAAGCTCAGTCTTCTTCGGCATCAATCGAAGCTTCTCGGCTCCAACACCAATAAACTTGAAAGAATCCAAGTTAACGCCTTGAACGGCAAAAATCAAGAACTTTCTCAAGCTTTTCGGGATCGGCAATGTCGAGAAATTGTAGACACATCTTGTAAGGCACAATAGGAGTGCAAACATCTTGAGAAACCTCCTTCATCTTCCCAACATCAACAGTTTTTTTTCTTTGGAAGAAGCGAGAGGCATCAGGAAAATAGTTAATTTGCAAGAACATAGAAAGTAAAATTATAAAACAAAAATGCATAAAGTAAAAGAACTCTCAATCACAAAAAACTTACCAACAATTTCTCCTTTTTTCAAAGGACAAGAAATTTTTTCTTGAGTATCAATATTAATCAACAAATCTTCAAGACGAAGTTGTTGTTGTTCTTCAACATCTTTGTCAAAAATATCATCGTTGAAATCATCAAATGTAACGGCAAAGCAATCTTCGTACCCTTTTTCAAGGCAAATTTTGAATTTTTGAAATGACCTCGACCCCTCGAGATTTTCCTTCATCAATCAAATTCTCACTATCTGTTTCCACAAAAATTTTATCAACAATTTACGAAGCTTTAGCATTAATAGCCTTCAAAACAACATCATCGAAACATTCTTATGCGAAGGCGCAAAACAATGGCATCTTTTCGCAAAAATATTTCCCTTCAGCGGCGGCCCTCAACAGTCACCGAAACAAAACCATCACCATCCTTCAAACCACTCGAGACTTTGAAGAATGAATTTTCTCGAGCAACAGATGCTAACTTATTCAAATCATCACCAATATCTTGATCCCAGGACCTAGATGAACTTTAGCATCGGAATCAACATACAAAAGCGGCGAGGAGTTTTCAAATAAAAGGCGGGTAGCGAAGCAATAGCTGTACCAGGAGCAGGAACATCCTTCACAACATCTTCACTAGATTTCTTACTAGTTTCTCCACAAATAGCCAAGTTACGCAAATTGAAGCAAGAGGTGTCAACATCTCAGGAGTCAGGCCGATACACGCGCCAAAAGCTAGACACATTTTTCTCACCTCAAGGTTATCAATCGAAGTCCCCATTATGTCTTCGTCAATAGCAAACCCTTCATCATCACACAAATCAACTATAGGAGTAAGGTTAACCTTCTTCTGTTTCTTCGAAGCCAAAGCCTTTTTTCTACCCCTACCAGTTGTTGTGGAAGTTTCGGTCGCTTTCTTTTCTTTCCCTTCGTAGGGTCATCCTTCGCCTCACTTTCTTCAACGGCTTTCTCAAAGACGAGAATAAGCTGGAGGAGGGCGTTCTTCATATGGAATCTTGGCAATATCAAAAACTACGTTAAATCTAGAGTAATCTTCACCAAGCAACTCATCCATAAACTTTTTTCTCCTTAGAGACATACTTTCCAAGAACAGAGCGGGCCCTTAACTCAACGGTTTGCCACAAATTCTTCATTTGTTTTAAATTCAAAGCAGCCTAACAATGTCACGATCCGGAAACTTATAAGTTTTTCCTCGGATCTCCTTCGTATGAAAGCGAAGGATATTCCAACCTCGGCGAAGAGGCCAAACTCTGGCGGCAACAAATTCTTCAACTAAATCTCTTGTACTCGAAAAGATGCAACTAACTTGAAAGCCTTCATACACTCACTTGCAGCTTGAGACTTTTTCGAAGGTGGCCTCACTATAAACTCACGTTTATGCATCTCGGCCAGACAAGAGGATACCTCTTCACAAGTCTCTTACCTTCTCGCTCTTCGACATAAGGGACCTTATGATAAAACCACATTTTGAACCAGCCATTAGCCCACTTGTTCTTAGCGGCAGGAGAAATTTGCTTGGCTCCCTTAGCAGTCCTAAAGTTGCAACAACCAAAGTAATAGGTAACACTTTTACCATCAATAACTTTGCTCCGTGCTTGAATGTGAAGTTCATGAAGGTCACAAAAGTGTTGATATTCGGCTTCACATCCCGGCTTCGCACGGCCCATATGAAAACAGAGAGTCGAAATTGCATTTGGCGTCAAGTGATGAATCTCAATATCATAAGCCTTCAAAACTTCTTCTAAGAAATCCGGCAAGGGAATCGTAGCCCAGCCGTGAAGAAATCCTTATAAACAACACATTCATCCTTCTTAGGATGAGGCACATTTTCATCGGGACCGGCAGTGCCGTAATATCCATTTTTTTAAGATCCTATCCCTTTCAAGTTCTCGCGAAATCCGACTTCTTCATTTTACTCTTTCCAAAAAAGTAAGAGTAACCATCATCCGGAATCAACTCCGAAGGAGAAGCATCGACTCCATCGAGACCTTCGTCATCGAGAATCAAGAATTTCCCTTTCGAGAACTTAACGTGAGCGAGAACCACTTTGCTCCTCGTCATACGCAAAAATTTACAAAAACAAAAGTACTCTTTCTATAGGATTACCTTCATCTATAAAGAAGAAAGAGCTTTAAGAAAAAAAAAAAGTCTATGATTACCTTCGGTTACAAAGAAGAATCAACAAATCAAAACTCGTCAAGTCACCTTCGTCAAGAAAGGACCTTCGCAAGAACCTTCAGTAGCTCAAAGAAAAAACCGGCAGAGTCTCCCCTCTTGAAAAGATGAGAAAAGCGAGGGGGTCCTCCGCTATTTATAAGCGAGGATGGTCAAAAGCAGTCAAACTAGCCGTTGAAAAATAAAAAATAATAAAAAAATAATAAAAATAATGCTTTTAAGAAATACTTTTTAGCGAAGACGACAACAAAATCAGAATCCCAACTTCAAAGTTTGGGGCGGCGTTTATTACCACAAAGTTTACCAAAACTTTCGTGGGATTCATGCCTTTGAAGTTGGCATTAAGCCGAGAGGTCTTTGTTGGGGGTCAACTTTATTTTGCATAAACTCTTAACCCAAACTTTGAAGTATGATCGTGTAATGAGCTTCATACGAAGGTCATCACGGGAGAGGAGAAAGACAAACAAGAATAATCGTGTTACCAAGTTTATTACGCGAAGAGGACAAGAAGGCCTTCGCAATTCGTGAGCTTCGTGAAATAAGCCCGGAAGAGAGGCTTCGTCGAGGAAGACCTTCGCGACCAATGTTTTCAAGAAATTCGAAGGAAGTTCAAGACGAAGCATGCGAAGACGTCAAGAACGGCTTCACTAAAGTCTAAATACAAAATCTTGTCATTGTAAAGTTTGTCATTTATCTAGAATTACGAAGCCAGGGGGGGCCTATAAATACCCCCTGGCTTCTCTTTGTAATGGACATGTTGTACCAGTCAATTTTTGACTAAGTATTCATCAATAAACGTGTTTGGAGTATTTTACCCAATAGTTATACCTTTGCCTTGGGCTCAATTGATCTCCAAACCCTCCAAGTTGGATGCTTGATCATCTTTAGGATCACCTCGATCCATCCTCCATGATCACCATGCTCCAACTCCGGCACGACCAATCTCCAATCTAGTCAAACACTTAACATCGAGAGATTAGTCCTTAAGTGTCACTAATTATCCAAAACCAAACTAGCGATCTTCACGCCGCCGTCGTGTCGGTGAAGACGGGAAGTCGACCTTTGGATCCGTGACCCCATCCTCTCCTCCTCGATCTCCACCTTGGGTACCCCCACCCACGCTTACGCCGAGCGGCGGCGTGAGGTCCTCGTCGTAGCACCATCCGTAGCGGCCGGTGCTGACATGACGAGGATGACGCCAGATCGCCGGTCTCGCCCGACGAGGCCCGGCGAGCGAGGATGCCGAGCAACACCACTCGAAGACGGATCCAAACCCGAGGAGGCCGGATCCGCCCGGGCCATTGGAGGGTGCGCCGCCAGTCATCGCCATGAGGGCGCCGGCTCGGGAGCCGCGCCGCCGCGGCGCAACACCGGGAAGGGCGGCGTCGGCGCGGTGGAGGAGCGATCCGTGCCACCGCGGGCGTGGTAGACGGCGAGGAGCTTGGCGGCGGAGCGGAGGGCCCCGGATGCAGTGGTGGTTGAAGCGGAGCTTAGCGAGGAGGAGCCGCCGTATCACGCCATAGGCGCGGAGGCAGCCCGACCCGGCAAGAGATGTTGATGAGTTTACGGGGTCCGCGCCGCCGCCGGCGGCGGTCGCGCGGCCGGCCCATCGAGGGTGTCGTGGGGGTGCGGGAGGCGCGAACCCTCATGTGGCAACTGCATGCACGTAGGCTCCCGGCGGTCGTGACGTCGCCAGTCCGCCACCGGCGATGTCACCTCCCCGCCCTGGCGGCGTCCGCACAAAGGCGGACCTGTTGAGAATGGGTCCGCACTCACGCCGTCCGCAAGCCGTGCCTAGAGTTGGCGTACTTCGCTAAGGCACTAAACAAACTTAGCTTGTTAAGAAATCATCGCAAAGATTCCACGAGGAATTATCGTGTTAGATGTCTTGGAATCCTTAGACATATCGTGGAATGAATTTCGGCTCCATGATTAGTCGACTCCCTATACCAAGAGGATAAAGAGATTTATTCATAGAACTTGTCCAAACACAGTCAAATTTAAGTCATTCTTAAGAACCTTTTTGTTAATAAACGCCAACACCATGGCCAACCCCGCGACAAGGTGCCCGGCAGCCCACCCTGAGGTCGTCGAGCGCCAACTTGCTAAGGTCGGTGGCCGACACAAGCGCCGCCCCGCCCGGCGTGGGGTCTCTCGCCGCAGGCGTGAGGCGGCCGATGCCGCCGCCCGGCCCCTAAGAGTTCATCTTGGAGGACGCCTCGGATGTTGAGGCGTGGTTACCGCCGCTCTTGCATTGCGGATGCGGCCGGTTGCGCGTCTTTGGGCGCCATTGTCGTCGGCCCCGAGGACCTCCCCCTTTCTCCGGGACGTGGCCCCTTCATCTTTTAGGCTCGGGAGGGCTTCGAGAAAGCGCGTCGGTGCGGGCGGACGACGACGACGATCCGGATCCAACGATGAGCGCCCCTATCCTATTTGGAGGTCGCTCGTCGCCCACCCGGCCTACTTCAAAGACCGAGGCCCAACCGCCGGCTACAACTATGGCTCCGGTCATGGCCGGCCATGTTGGGCGACGGAGCCTTCGAGAAGACGGAGGACGCCAGAGATGGTTGCGCCCCCTACGGTGCACGGCTTGACCGGCCGGACATCGATGGTCGTGATCCTCCCCGCTAACGCCTTTGGCCGCGACGGTCTCCGCCTTAACGCCGATGGTGGCGGGAGATCCCTCGCGAGGGGCCGCCTCGCCACCTCCTTGTGCATCGCCGCATAGCCCCCGCAGACCCGGCCGATTCCGTGAGGCTCTTCGCAGAGATGTTTCAACAAGCTTTATCCTTCTCGCACCGTGTTGCGACGCGTCGGTTACCCGGGGCGTTGCTTGCTGGCCATGGCTTCTACCACCTAGCCGTGGAGTGCAAGCGATGTCAAGCTACACCTTCAACTACGAGGGGTGGTGGCTCGGGTCGTGGTTGTCATTCCACCGCCTCACAACGCATCGTCCACGGCGGGTATCATCAGCCTAGAGGCGACGAAGCGGTGGTCCCGACGAGCTCCTCGCCGACGACGCCGACGACGCAGAATGCGCCACGCTGGATGGCGGCCCGCGGCGCGCCCCTTTCCACCGATGACATCGTTGCTTCACACCACCCACTGCGTCCGATCCTTTGGTGTTGGAGTTTCGCGGAGGAACCTCCGACACGGGCTGACCCCATGTTGGAGGAGTTCCGCTGCGTCGCCGCCTTGGCTAGAACACCCTGCCACCGGGCGCCCACCTCCGCATCACACCTCCTTGAGGTGGAAGCGTTGCTAGCCGTCGCTCCCGCCACGAGGTGGAGGGACAGGAGGGGGTGCCGTGGATGGTCGTGCGAGAGTCCACGTGGGGGGGGATGGCGCCCGATGACCTCTTCGCGAGCTTTTCCTCGAGCTCCGCCCCGATCCTGCCGGCCCGCCGACCATGGCGACGATGCGGCGGCTAGCTCATCGCGCACCGGACGGCGCAAGTCCAAGAGAGATCGGTACCCACCGTTCCGCCGTCGGGGCGCTCGTCCTTCCTCCGTGCCCGTTGCCGCGGCGTGCCCGGTGTTGACTTTTTGTTATAGTATAATTTTATAAGTTAAATAACATGAAATAAGGGCTCAAGTCAAAAGACCAACAATAGTCTAGGGGTCTAACTAATGTATTTCCATGAGTTTTGGTATTACGTGACTTTCGGGGACTTGATAGATAAATGCAGAGAAGAATGGAGAAAGTTAGGAATATACAAGACATATGATGACAAGACTTGACCGTGAAGTAACTCAACCCGAAAAGTGGACTAAAATATTCTAGAAGATACCGAGAGGACACGGAACAAAGCGGGATGCCAAGGTGGCACTCCACCCCGGCGCCGCCCGATGCCATGTAGGCGGCCGGGTGGGGTCGGCTGTCGACCTCTCCTTTCTATGTCGGTTTACTACCGACATTGAGGTTGTATCTACACCGTTATTGAAGGTCGGTTTGATCCAAGGGTTCCGTTCATCGCCAAGTACTATATAAGAAGACCGGTGACCCGGGGCTAATAATAATATTCATTATCAACTCATACCAAGTCAATTCATCTCAAGTCCAACCAAGTCTAGACCTAAGCCCTAGTTCATACTAGAAGTAGTTAGCTATCTAGCTAGTTCTAGTTGAAGATCAAGTTCATCTTGAGTTCACGATAGTCAAGAAGTAGCAAGGATCATCGTTCTTGAGACTTCTCTCTTGTATTCGATCTGTAAGTACTATTATATTTAGAATACAATTGTTATGGCTTTGATCTATATAATTATTATATTCTTATTGATATGTGTTTATGCATGCTATGATTATATGTTTAGTTTAGTGAGTTTGTCTTATATCTTATGCATGTAATTGTATACCATCCACGTAGATGATCACTATGTGGGTGATAAGCAATGTGTAAACGTGGTGTTTATACAGCGTTTATACGCAATTGCACCCTACATTTAGGGCCGTGTGGCGGTCGCGGGAGTGACTTGATCTGTTGAGTCCTTTGTAATCCACCCTCAGAATGCTAGGACTAGTCGAGCTATAATTACGGTAATGATCAAGTTTTGTCCTTGGTTGTTATTGGTAATGCTTGCCATGTGTAGATGTAATCCAACCTTGCCATGATAGCTAGATGTATTTGAAAGGTCCTAATGGCTAGAGGGGGGGGGTGAATAGCCTATTAAAAATTCTTGCAACAACACTAAGCACCCAGATTAGTAAATAAGATAGCGTAGCAAATAAGCAAATGCTTCAAGCTAGCTATGCAAGCCTCCTAGCAATTCTATGATCTCTAATCACTCTCAAGAGTTAGGTTGCTAGGTTACTCCTAGGTGGACTAGAAAAGCTAACTAATTCTACCACTAGGAGCTAACAAGGCTAAGCTAAACAAACTAGCTACTCAAGCTAACAAGCTAAGCACTCTAGCAAGATAAACTACTAAGTAATGCAAAGAGGTGCTAGAATACAATACCACCGTTGTCGAGTAGAGGTTGTAGCCAATCACCGTGTACAAGAAATCTCCAACGAGCAAGAACAATGACACGATGATTTTTCACCGAGGTTCACGTGCTTGCCGGCAAGACGCTAGTCCCGTTGTGGCGACACACCCACTTCATGGTTGCTAAGTTTAATGGCGGTGCCAAATCCCCGGTGGGAGCTCAAGCACACCAATCACAAGAGGGGACAAAAAGCCACGAGCAATCCACTAGTGCTCCTTTTGCGAATCTCCGCGGGGTAAGGGCGACCCCTCACAATCACCACGGTGTGGCCTCGAACAAGCTCCAATCGAAGCTCAACACCGCCTCTTGCTCCAAGCCGCTAGGGAACCAGGGCAAATTCCCAAGAAAACAAGAATCCAGCGGCTTCTCCAAGGATGAAGTGCCTCTAGATGCAACCGATGCAAGCAATGCACTTCTATCACTCTCAATCTCACTAAGAATCCGAGTTAGTGATGGGGAGATGAGTGGAGAGGAGTCTCACAAGCTCAAAAGCAAGTTGGAAGCTTCAAATGTGCAAGAGAGGGGCCAAGAACCGGCCAAACCAATATATATAGCCCCACTCACAAGATAGAGCCGTTGGTCTTCAAATTGGGCTCTCTGCGAGGTGGCCGGGGCCGACCAGGCCGGACTCACCGAAGTGCAGTCGCCCGGTCCGGCCACGCTTCGCCGCTACCGGCAAAGGGTCGGGCCACGGCTAAGCGCCCTCCTCCGCGCGTCGTCGATGCTTCGGTCGGGCACGGATGCATCGGCCGTGGTTCCGGTCAGCGTCCGGTCGGTCCACCGGCGAAGACGATTTACACCCTTTTCGTTCTTTTGATCGGACGCGGCCGACCGGAGAACCCGGCGGTGCGTCGCGTCGGTCGAGACCGCGTCGCGTCCGGTCACCTTTTCTCGGCCAGACTTCTTCATCTTTTTCTTTGCTCTTTGCTTCAAACTTGCTTCGCCTCTTGCCATAGGTTGCCAACACGCCCAAGATGACCACGTTATCATGCATGTTAGCTCGTCGATAAGTTAGGCAAGATTGAAGTTAGTGCTCTCATTGTCCTAAATGCAATATGCAAGTCAATTGGACCTAGAAGCACTTCACCAAAGGATTGTCGCGGCATTCTCTCTTGATAGCCGGCCATCTATCCTATAATGTGATCACACGCTCTATCGTGTCTTGATCACTAAAAGGAAAACCCTATCAAGATACCTTTGCCTTGATCTCCGGGTTCCTCTCAAGCCCGATCGAGCTTGACGATCCATCAAGTCCACCGACATTATCCATGTTCATGATCATCATGCTCCATGTCATCCACCTAATCCTATCTCATAGTCATCACTTAGAGCAAAGGATTAGTCCACAAGTGTGTCATCAATTTCCAAAACCAAACATGAGATTTCAATCTCCCCTTTTTGTAATTGATGACAACCAAAAAACACAAAGATTTGAAATAAAATTCAATTGAACTTGAATTGCTTGCCCATAGCATTTTGATCATGAATCAAGGATTGGACAAACATTTCAAGGTTAGGTTTTGGTAGTAGTAGCTCCCCTACATATGTGCTTCCATGTGTGCGGATCAATTTGGCACATATGTATGGATAGAAATCTTGGGGAGAGATACTAATACCAAAAGAGATGCTAAGGTTCTAGAATTGGACCTTTGAAGCGTGTGAAACCATCGGAGTCCTTAGCATCAATGTAACTAGACATTCATCAAAACTCAACATACCCCATGAGATCAACATTATAGGCTAAAATGTGAGCTTTGTCTAGATACATCCTATGCATGCTAGTTGGTCAATCACCAATCAATTTTCAAAAACTAGCATACACCAAGCAATCATGTATATTGAATTTAGATTGCCAATGTAACATCTCATTATGATCATGCACATACAAATGCACAAATAGTCTATGAGCTTGCTCCCTCTATTTGTGTGATCCTTTCCAACATCTTTGTGACTTATTTCTCCCCTTTGTCAACAATCACCAAAAAAGGTGTAAATGAGAGAAATCAAGTCAATCAAAGTATGACATGTGGTCTCATCTAGATCACTTGCCTTTCCATGTATTCAAGTTTGAACCAAGGACAAGCTTTTTCACACCTCATATACATAAGGGTTATCTTGCACCATGTTAGAATACACATCAATAGCGCATTTTCTAGAGTTGACACTAGGATTGCAAGCACATAAACATGTCATATGCCACCACTATTTCATAGAACCAATCAAAGCAATAGTGGTGCCACACATACATTGAAAACATTTCATTTTCATGAATGAGCCTATTAAGCATGCATGATGGCTAGATGCACTAACAAGTCCTTAGCAAAATATGAATGCCATGACAAACAACTTTTACCTTGGGTTTGTTGAAGATGAGGCATGTCATATAAGTGGGGTGCATCAACTCAAGTTGGAGAAGTCAATAATGTTCAATTCTCCCTTTAGCATGCAAAAATCTTTTCTCATCAAGTGGCTTGGTGAATATGTCGGCTAGTTGATCTTGATTGCCAATGCCCATGATACAAATGTCACCCTTTTGTTGATGATCTCTTATGAAGTGGTGCCTTATATCAATGTGCTTTGTTCTTGGATGTTAAACCGGATTTTGGGTCATCTTTCTTGCACTTTCATTGTCACAATACAATGGAACCATGTCAAATTTGAATCCAAAATCCCTCAAGGTTGACCTCATCCAAAGCAATTGAGTGCAACAACTTCCCGCACTAATGTATTCGGCCCGGTTGAAAAGAGTAATACTATTTTGCTTCTTTGAAGACCATGATACTAGTGACCTTTCAAGGAATTGACATGTGCCACTTGTGCTCATTCTATTAATCTTGCACCCTCCATAATCGGAATCCGAATATCCAATCAAATCAAACTTGGATCCCTTTGGATACCATAGTCCAACATCTTGTGTGCCCTTTAAGTACCTCATAATTCTCTTTGTTGCCTTGAGGTGACTTTCTCTTGGATCGGATTGATATCTAGCACACATGCCTACACTAAATGCTATGTCCGGTCTTGATGCGGTTGCATAGAGCAAACTACCAATCATGGACCAATATTTCTTTTGTTCAACCATGTTGCCACTAGGGTCGGGTCTAAGCTTCCATTGGTTGCCATTGGTGTGGACATTGACTTGGCATCTTGTAGATCAAACTTCTTGATCATATCCTTGATGTATTTGCCTTGACTAATGAATGTGCCATTCTTCAATTGCTTCATTTGGAGTCTAAGAAAGAATGTGAGCTCTCCAAGCATTGACATTTCAAACTCATTGGCCATAATCTTAGCAAACTCTTCACAAAACTCTTGATTGGTTGACCCAAAGATAATGTCATCAACATAGATTTGCAACACAAACAAGTCCTTGCCAATCTTCTTGGTGAAGAGAGTGGTGTCCACCTTGCCCATCTTGAACCCTTTAGAGAGAAGAAAATCTCTCAACCTCTCATACCATGCTCTTGGTGCTTGCTTCAAGCCATACAACGTCTTCTTCAACTTGTAGACATGGTTGGGATACTTGTCGTCTTCAAAGCCCGGTGGTTGTTCCACATAAACCAACTCATTGATGAAGCCATTCAAGAATGCACTCTTCACATCCATTTGATAGAGCATGATGTCATGTGCACATGCATAGGCAAGCAAGATTCTAATTGCTTCAAGTCTAGCAATCGGTGCATAGGTCTCTCCAAAGTCAAGACTCTCTACTTGAGTGTACCCTTGAGCTACTGGCCTTGCCTTGTTTCTAACCACAATTCCATCTTGATCTTGCTTGTTCTTGAAGACCCACTTGGTTCCTATCACATTGTAGTCATCGGCCTTTCCACCAATTCTCATACATCATTTCTCTTGAAATTGTTCAACTCTTCATGCATGGCATTTACCCAATCTTCCTTCTTTAGTGCCTTTTCAATGTTCTCCGGTTCTTCTTGTGCTACAAAGGCATGGTGAGCACAAAAGGATGCCAATCTTCTTCTAGTAACCACTCCACTATTGATGTCACCGACAATTTGATCAATTGGATGATCTCTTGCAATGTTGGATGGTTGCATCACTTGCACTTGATGACTAGGATGGGGGTTGGACTAGCTTGTTGCTCTTGATCTTCATCTTGAGTACCACTAGTGCTTGCTTCATTTGCCTCATTTGCATCAATCTCAATGGTAGTGGTAGGCAATGGAGTGTCATCGTCATCATCAATTTGCCTTGGCCGAATGTCACCAATATCCATGTTTCTCATGGCATTCTCCAAGTTGGAACCACTCACATCATCATGATTTTTAACTTTATTTTGGGAGCCTTGGGTTTCATCAAATTCAACATCATGAACTTCTTCAAGTTTGCCACTACCCAAGTTCCAAACTCTATATGCTTTGCTTGTGGTTGATTATCCAACTAGGAACCCTTCATCACATTTCTTGTCAAACTTGCCCAATCTCGTGCAATTCTTGAGAATGTAGCATTTGCATCCAAAGACTCTAAAGTAACCAATGTTGGGCTTCCTTCCATTCAATAATTCATAGGGTGTCTTGCCAAGCATCCCATGACAATAGAGACGGTTGCTACAATAGCAAGCCGTGTTGATTGCTTCGGCCTAAAAGGAATGGCTAACATTGTACTAACTAAGCATTGATCTTGCCATTTCAATCAAGGTTCTATTCTTCCTCTCAACTACACCATTGGATTAAGGAGTGTAGGTTGGTGAGAATTGATGTCCAATTCCAAGCTCATCACACAACTCTTCAATTCTTGTATTCTTGAACTCACTCCCATTATCACTTCTAATCTTCTTGATGGATGTTTCAAATTTATTTTGAACCCTCTTGACAAATGTCTTGAAAAGCTCAAACACATCATTCTTGTCATGCAAAAAGAACACCCATGTGTATCTAGTGTAGTCATCAACTATGACAAAACCATACTTGTTGCCACCAATGCTAGAGTATGATGTTGGCCCAAACAAGTCCATGTGTAGCAACTCAAATGCCTTGCTTGTACTCATTGTACTCTTGGTTGGATGTGTATTGCCGTGTTGCTTGCCGGTTTGACATGCTCCGCAAGGTTTGTCCTTCTCAAACTTCACATCATTCAAGCCTCTAATCAAGTCATGCTTCATCAACTTGTTCAATTGCTTCATTCCAACATGACCAAGCCTTCTATGTCACAACCGAAGGGTCGAGATGGGGACTAGAGGGGGTGAATAGTCCCTTTTAAAAACTAATCGCACTTAGGCTAACTTCGAAACAAATGCGGAAATAAACTTATCGGTCTAGCCAAGACTTCACCCCTCTAACTAAGACTCTAAATCACCTCACAAAAGATCCTACACAAGAAGAGTGAGGTGACAAGCCTAGCTTGAGCTCCTAATCAAATCTAATGCAAGGTCACACAAACCTAAGCACTAGTACTTCAAGCACGGGTGAGCTCCTACACAATTCTAGTAAGCACAAGCACAAAGCTCCTAAGCTCACTAGATGCACAATGGACAAGGCAACACACGCCTAACCCAAAGGCTCAAATTACCTAGCTACACAAGCTAAGTAAAGTAACTAATCAAGCTACACAAGCTAGATAGTTACAACTACTCTACTCAAGCACAAGCACAATATATATATGAATGTAATGACAAAGCTTGAGATAAGAGAATGCAAACCACCGCGAAGTGTGGACACAAGATGACACCGGTGATTTTTATCGAGGTCTCGGAAGCTTGCCAACTTCCCCTACTCCTCGTTGTGTCGACCAACACTTTAGTGGTTCCACGGTTTGGCGAATCACCCGTGATGATTCTCAAGCTTAATGGCGGTGCCAAATCCCACGGTACTGGGGAGCTCGATCGAGACACTTACACAAAGTGTGAGTTCTCTAGCCAATCCCTCGTGAGGGGTGCCGTGTGAACCCACACACAAGTGTGGTAGCTCAATGACACGCTCCACTAGAGTTGCTCTTCACGATCCCCGCGAGGTGAGCACGAACCTCTCACAATCTCTTCTTGAACACCGCAGACAATCTTCTTTGCGTGCTTCACGAAGCCTCTTGCCACCAAGCCGTCTAGGAGGTGGCAACCTCCAAGAGAAACAAGCCCACCGGCTTGCAACACGAACACCTAGTGCCACGAATGCGATCTCTCAACGCAACGCACTAGGAATCGATCTCTCACTCAATCGGATGAGCGATATCAAGCATATGTGAGTGGGAGGGCTCTCAAGCACCACAATACAAGCCACCAAGGCTAGAATGTGCTTTCGACCACCAGCCAAAGCCCGGCCACCCCATCTATTTATAGCCACAAGCCAAAATAGAGCCGTTGGGGTGTTACAGCGGCGTTGACCGGGGCCGGACCGGCCAGGACTCACCCGAGAAGTCGGTCGGCGTCGGTCGCTCCCTTCCGTCGGTCGAGAACGGACAAGGCCGCCGGGCCCTTAACGGCTAGCGGCTACCCGGCGTCCGGTGCATGCTTCCGGTCATCACCGGAAGCTTCCGCCCCGCGTCCGCGGAACGCGCCCGGCTGCGAGCTTTACGCGAGCGCCGCAAGCCGACGCCTCCGGTGAGCGCGTCGGTCGGGGCCTCCGCTTCGGTCGGCGTCGGTCGGCGTTTTCAGCGAAAACTCCACGAAACACCGACGCCTTCTCTTCCTTTGCCCGACATGCTACCCATCAAGTATACCAAACTTGAGCACGAGGAATAGCATGTTTTCATCTCCAACTTGCATCCGGCGCCAATAGAAAATATGCATCTCATTTTCTCGCGGCGCCGAATCCCGCCTCGCAAGCTCGGCGGGAGGATGAGCGGTTCCCAAACCCAACTCAACCCTGCAATCACCGCCTTTGCAAATGTGCCAACACCACCAAGTGTACATCACCATGTGCAAGTGTGTTAGCATTTTCACAATCATTTCAAAGGCGGGTTAGCTCTTGTCACGCCACTCGATCCTAACACATCAAAAAGTTAGATCGCTCAAGTGGCACTAGATGACCGATATGCAAAACCGGTTTGCCCTCTTAATAGTACGGCCATCTATCCTAAACCCGGTCATAAACTTCTCTAACCTCCAATGACCGCGAAATGAAATGCCCTATAGGTTATACCTTTGCCTTGCGCATTTCCATTCCGCTCCATCTCCAAGTGCCAATGCAACCAATGCACCAACACGATCAAGAATGATATGATCCACTTCATATCATCACATGACCTTCTTGGTCCATCGATCTTGACCTCACTTGCTCTTCACCGCTATTGCATCGGTCCATCGGCGCCAAGTCCAGTGACTTGCCCTTCACACTTGCAACCGGTCCTTCAAGCCAAGCCTCGTCTTGATCTTCACCACCTTGGTCACATGACTCCATGTCATGTCTCATATGCAATAAGCTCCTTCATTGCATCATCATGTGTGAACTAATCTCCTGTGTATAATCTCAATCACACATATTAGTTCACCTAATGTTGACACTCAATTACCAAAAACCACAAGGGACCTTTCAACAACCACCCTTTGCTAGCCTTTGAGAGTAGACATGTTGTCAACTTGGCTTCTTTTGACTTGAAATCAACAAGGTAGAGATCACCATATCTAAATCCCTTGAAGATCATATTGACACCATCACCACTAACCACTTCAACTTCTTGGCTTGTGAATATGCATTTGTAACCAAGATCACAAAGTTGAGAGACCGACAATAGGTTGTAATCAAGATGATCAACTAGCAACACCTTTGACAAGCTTTTCTCTTGAGTGATAGCAATCTTGCCTAGCCCCAACACATTGCCTTTATTGTCATTGCCAAATGTGATTGAATCATACTCATCAATGCCCTTGATGCTAATTGACTTGAACATATGAGAATCCCCGGTCATGTGTTGAGTGCACCCACTATCCATTATCCAATGCTCTCCTCCCAAGACGTGTAATTGACCTACAAAAGAAATCAATTCTTCTTAGGTACCCAATGTTGCTTGGGTCCTTCAAGGTTAGTCACCAAGGCCTTTGGTACCCAAATGGCTTTCTTCTTTGAGCCCATCCATGGTGTACCAATGAACCTAGCACGAACACCATTTTCCTTCTTCACAAGCATATAAGAATGATCAAGCTTGATAGAAGAAACATTAGCCTTCTTGTTCATGCACTTTGGCTCTAAGTGACCAACTTGCTTGCAAGCTTTGCAATAGCTACCATTGCTCTTCACAAAACGAGTCTTGTGAGTCACATAGGCGGCCTTGCCTTTCTTGGGGATATAGCCTAAGCCCTCCTTGTATAAGGATGCCCTTTGGCTACCCAAGCACATAAGCAAGCGGTCCTCACCACCATAAGCCTTAGCTAAAGTGTGATTGAGCTCCTTTACTTCCCTCTTCAAACAAGCATTCTCATGGATAAGCATAGGGTTGTCATTATCCTCACTAGAGATGGATGTGCTAGTGATAGGGCTAGTGGAGGCTACACATGTGGGAGATGATTCATCAACTAGAATATCACACATGATGCTAGCATTGTATGTACTAACATCTTCCACAACTTGAAATAACTTGTGCTCTTCTTGTAGAGAGGAGTGAGCTTTCTCTAGCTTAGAATGAGATTTCTCAAGCTTCTTATGGTCTACCATTAGACTCTCATAAGAGGCCCGAAGCTCATCAAGTTCTTGCTTAAGGCTCTTTGTTCCCTTATGCAAGCCCTTGACCTCCTTCCTACTTTGCTTGTACATGTCAATGCAATCATCAAGCATAATTTTCAACTCCTCCCTAGTGTGAGTTGGCTCCTCATCATCACTATCACTATCACTATCATCATCATCATCTTTAGTGATAGATTGTACCTTAGTGGCCTTAGCCATGAAGCACGAAGAGGGAGTGTCGAAGAGGGAGATCTTGTCATGCATGGCAAGGTGAGCTTGTCCCTTCTTCTTCTTCTTCTTCTCCTCTTCTTCATCACTTGAATAGGATGAGCCATCACTATTCCAAGTAGCCACATTTGACTCATTCTTCTTCTTAGGCTTCTTCTTCTTCTCATTCTTGGCATCATTCTTCTTTCTAGTTTTCTTGATGCCCTTCTCATCATCACTCTCATATGGGCATTCGGCTATCAAGTGACAATCATCATGACACCGAAAAGCACTTCATGTTGCCTTCATTCTTGTCATCCTTGGTCTTCTTTGATGATTGCTTCTTCTTGTTCTTCTTTGATGAGATGTAGCTCTTCTTCATAAAGAGGGCCATGTGCTCATCAATCTCACTTCCACTTGTAGAAGCTTCTTCTTCATCATCACTTGACTCTTCTTTCTTTTTCTTACCCTTGGATGATGAGCTTGATTTGAGTGCCAAGCTTTTCTTGTCCTCCTTCTTCTCTTCTTTCTTGACCTTCTTGTTTGCCTTGTTGATGAGCTCTTGCTTCTTCTTGTCATCTCTATATGAGTCATCGGTCATGATCTCATCAAGCAATTGGTTTGGGGTCAAATCCTTCAAGTTTTTCCTCACAAGCACCGTGATGAACATCCCAAACCTCTCAAGCAAACACCTCAAGAACTTCATGTTGAAGGTCTTGTCCTTGATGTCTTCACCAAAGCGCATTGAGATCGTTCACCAACACTTGCATGCGGTGGAACATCTCCGCACGCTCTCATCTTCTTCCATCTTGAAGCTATTGAATTGCTCAAGCTTGATGTAGGCCTTTGCTTGCTTGACGCCCGGTGCCCTCATAGCACTCTACTAGCTTCTTCCATATCTCATGAGCAATTGTGAGTGACTTGACTTGCTCAAACACTCTATCGTTGAATGCTTCATGGAATGCACTCACGGCAAGATCATTTGCATAGATTTTCTTCTCTTCGACCGCGGTTGGCTCATTTGGCTTTGTCACCTCGAACTTGTTCGGTCACAACCCACACTTCTCTATTGATTGACTTGAGGTGTGCGGTCATCTTTACCTTCCAATAGGCAAAGTTGGTGCCATCGAAAGGTGGCGCCTTCTTGGTGTTGTTGACATGAAAATTCATTGTCATTTTGTCACCGTAGGATGTTAAGCCTTCTAAATACGGTGCCTCGGCTCTGATACCACTTGAAAGGTCCTAATGGCTAGAGAGGGAGTGAATAGCCTATTAAAAATTCTTGCAACAACACTAAGCACCGGGATTAGTAAATAAGATGGCGTAGCAAATAAGTAAATGCTTCAAGCTAGCTATGCAAGCCTCCTAGCAATTCTATGATCTCTAATCACTCTCAAGAGCAAGGTTGCTAGGTTACTCCTAGGTGGACTAGAAAAGCTAACTAATTCTACCACTAGGAGCTAACAAGGCTAAGCTAAACAAACTAGCTACTCAAGCTAACAAGCTAAGCACTCTAGCAAGATAAACTACTAAGTAATGCAAAGAGGTGCTAGAATACAATACCACCGTTGTCGAGTAGAGGTTGTAGCCAATCACCGTGTACAAGAAATCTCCAACGAGCAAGAACAATGACACGATGATTTTTTTCCGAGGTTCACGTGCTTGCCGCACGCTAGTCCCCGTTGTGGCAACACACCCACTTGATGGTTGCTAAGTTTAATGGCGGTGCCAAATCGGTGGGAGCTCAAGCACACCAATCACAAGAGGGGGGACAAACAAGCCACGAGCAATCCACTAGTGCTCCTTTTCGCGAATCTCCCGGGGTAAGGAACGACCCCTCACAATCACCACCGGTGTGGCCTCGAACAAGCTCCAATCGAGCTCAACACCGCCTCTTGCTCCAAGCCTCTAGGGAACCGGGCAAATTCCTAAGAAAACAAGAATCCCGCGGCTTCTCCAAGGATGAAGTGCCTCTAGATGCAACCGATGCAAGCAATGCACTTCTATCACTCTCAATCTCACCAAGAATCCGAGTTAGTGATGGGGAGATGAGTGGAGAGGAGTCTCACAAGCTCAAAAGCAAGTTGGAAGCTTCAAATGTGCAAGAGAGGGGGCTAAGAACCGGCCAAATCAATATATATAGCCCCACTCACGAGATAGAGCCGTTTGTCTTCAAATTGGGCTCTCTGGCGGGGTGGCCGGGGCCACCGCCCGGACTCAGCGAAGTCGGTCGCGGGTCCGGTCACTACTTCGGCCGCTACCGACAAGGGTCGGGCCCCTGGGGCGCCCTCCTCGTAGCGTCCGGTCGATGCTTCGGTCGAGCACGGATGCATCCGTCGTGGTTCCGGTCCCGGCGTCCGGTCGGTCCACCGAGCGAAGACGATTTACACCCTTTTCGTTCTTTTGATCGGACGCCTTGAGGCCAGGAGCCACGGGTGCGTCGCGTCCAGGTCACCTTTTCTCGGCCGACTTCTTCATCTTTTTCTTTGCTCTTTGCTTCAAACTTGCTTCGCCTCTTGCCATAGGTTGCCAACACGTCCAAGATGACCACGTTATCATGCATGTTAGCTCATCGATGAGTTAGGCAAGATCGAAGTTAGTGCTCTCATTGTCCTAAATGCAATATGCAAGTCAATTGGACCTAGAAGCACTTCACCAAAGAATTGTCGCGGCATTCCCTCTTGATAGTCGGCTATCTATCCTATAATGTGATCACACGCTCTATCGTGTCTTGATCACTAAAAGGAAAATCCTATCAAGATACCTTTACCTTGATCTCCCGAGTTCCTCTCAAGCCGATCACCGAGCTTGACGATCCATCAAGTCCACCGACATTGTCCATGTTCATGATCATCATGCTCCATGTCATCCACCTAATCCTATCTCATAGTCATCACTTAGAGCAAAGGATTAGTCCACAAGTGTGTCATCAATTTCCAAAACCAAACATGAGATTTCAGTATTGCACTAATTGTAGTATTCATTTTGACATATATGATTAGGAGTATCTTAGGAATATTCATTCTATTCTTTCTATAACATGCTAATAGCTCGTATGATACTAGTGGCATATGATGATCTTAGACTTGGGTAGTTATCATTTATATAATTATATTTATTTTGTGACTTATCCTGTTGAGTAATGTTAGATGCATATGGCTACTCAGTATTATACTCTTTGTAAGTGGATCTCATAAGTAAATCACTTCCTAAATCATTAGATATCCTTTTCTCTCTACTTTCCATAGACTTCCCTTCCCGTGGTAAAATATAAATACGATACGGATTACTCCCGGTGAAGTTCTACGATGGTATTTCTATACGTGCGCTTGCGAGATATCATGTTCATTCTTTTATCAAGGCCTTTCAACAAATACCATACCCGCATTTCTTTGAGCGTTATTGCTAGGGTGACGAGACTAGTGTATAGGTAATGCCTAGAAATGGGTGGTATACCTTGAGTACATATCTGGTGAGATTAACTCCACTATGGATAATGATGCTAAGTTTACATCCCACTACTAACACCGCCTAACTCCGCTTTGTTGGATCATGAGGTTAATCCCATATCCAAGCTAACATGATTAGATAGATATCCCATATATATTTCTTTTCGCCTTCTAATTTGGATGCGTGTAAAAATATCAACACCCGACTCAAGCTTATGCGCTGAGCTGGACTTTATGAATGGCGGGTCATCGGCGTAGGATGCAACAATCACGAGTACATTGACGGCTATGGCCGGGATCTTCCCTGTGGAGGCGGTCAAGGCACTACGGAAAATGGCGAGGCTTGATGATATGGAGCTTGGTAAGGCCCTAGCTGCGAGTTACAACGGAGCTAGAAACGGACATAGTGGAGGTCCCATGATAGTGCAACTAGATGATGCACATCGGTTGTTTCTAAAATATGAGTAGTCAGCTTATTCCTCCACGCCCAGCTTGACAAGCATGTGAACCATGGGCATTTGTTTTTTGCGCCACTTAGCATATAACCCCGACAATTGCTTATTCTTCTTATTATTAATCAAAGTCGGAAACCGGATCTTTCAAAAAAAACAGAGGGAGTATGTTTATAGAAACTGTGCCTCCTGAGACTATCCACCTAACTAAAGTTTAGCGAAAGTTTTCTTAGCTAAAGTTTAGTTGGGGTGTTTGGATCCTCTAGCTAGTAGACTCAGCTAAATTTTAGCAAGGCAAGTAGCTAAACTTTAGCTTGTTTTTAGCTGAGCGGTTTGAATCACTAGCAACTAAATTTAGCCGGCTAAAGTTTAACATAATACAAGGACGAATAGTGAAACATAAAACAAGGACACGAATCCAGGACCATAACCAAACATGAGAAAACAAAGACAAATATAGAGATGGCCACCTTACAACAAACTGTAATACGGAAATGAGGGAGTATTCTCCCCATGTTCCGGAGCGTCTCTGTCATTGGTGTTCAGCCAACTTTTTTTTTTTCGAAAGCGTGCATTGACACGTTTTTTTATTAAGTAGAAAAGGAGTTAAGTTATTAAGTTACGGTAATCCAAAATTATCGATACTTACAATAAACAACCTCAGCTAGCGATTAAAACAGATCATCTAAAATACAAGCTAAAGTTCATATATGATTGCTTCTGTTTATTTTTATAACACTGAAATTTCTGTTAAAGTATTGCACACTATGGCTTAGTCTACGGTAGTTAGCTTTAGCCTTGATGAGCGGTTGGCTCGGCGTCGCACACGTCCCGCACTCATGAGTGCCTACAGCCTAGATCACACCTCAGTAATACGTATATGTAAACACCTGAGATCAACACGACAGAATGTTGGCTGCCATTCTTGTACATGGCAATTAGCTTGCGCGGGTTGATCCTCCTACTCTCTCGCAACCGCCGTTCCACGCCGATTGGCTCTCCCTCTGCGCTCGCCGCGCCGCGCCATCCGTACTCGCCATGCCGAGGCCTTTACGTGCTCTTCGGCTGTCCACGCGCATCCTCCATGCTCGCCGCGGCAGTTTCTTCCTTCTCCGATGTCGACTCCACCTCCTCTGTTGATGGCGCGGCCGGCGCGCCGCCCCCGGCCACCGTGCTGCTGACCGTGAACATCAAGTCCCATGTTCCTGCCTTCAGGGATTTTACCTGAGAAGGAGTTGTTTGAGAGGTCCAGGAACTGTAGAGCCTGCATCTGGCGCCCCCAGCAGTCCGGTATCTCTCCGGTGAACTGGTTGTTGGACAGGTCTAGTATCTGCAGGGAGTGCAGCCCGCAGAAGCCTAAACCAGAGGCCTTGTTGTTGGAGGAGGTGTTACTGTTTTGTTGATCGGTGGGGCCGTTGCCGTGGTGGCGACGTGCCGGTGCTGCGACTTCGCCGGAGAATCTGTCATCGGGGTCGGAGTCATGGTCGTTGTCGTTGTCGAGGTCCATGCTCATCGCCAGGTGAGCTGAGGATGATAGTACCAGGAGGCAGAGGTAGATGAGAAGGATTTGGGAGTGCTCTGCCATGGCTAGGCTCTGGGTTTGAGTCCTGGAAACTAGTGGTAGTGGGGTACTGGTGGATCCTTTGCTTTCAGCTCGGAGGCCACTTGTGTATGATTAAGTAACAAGTGCAACGTGGTTGACGACGACCTCGGACTCGCCGTCGTTGTGGAATTTGGAGCACACATGGTGCACGGATAACACGGCATTAGGACTATCGCGTACAATGGCCGGCCGCCGGCAAGACCACGGCGGGGTCTCTGAGACCAACGACAACAACTGACTTCTAGTCAAGAATGAAATGCACGCCGGTACTACAAACATATCTGCAGGAGGAGCAGGTGGAAGTGGAATATCATACGGATGCCACCCGTCTGTTCGCCGGCCTGATGGTGATGGATGATCCCATAGCAATGCAACAAGGAAATGAATTTAGCAATGCAACAAGCCAGTCGCGTCGTGGCGACCTCTTCCGCGTCCACTTCTCAGCCATTTCATCATTCTGGCGAGCACTTCGGAAACGTCGCAATCGTGCTGGTGCTGCGCCCTGGATACGTCACAGCTCACAAGATACGCAGACGCACCGTTCCGTCGAACAACATCCGACACGACGAACGGACGCCCGCGTTGTGCAACTGCAACGTTGCGTCGACTCTCCGGCCTCTGCCTGACAAGATGGTTCGCCGAGGACCACATCCATCATCAGATCATCCATGGAAGGATTAGGAAGAGCATGTAAATCTCGATCCGCTTATTGGGCTATCCAAATAAGAGATGTAAACGCTGCGTTGTACCGTGTAATTCTTAAATGAAAAAAAAAAAAAATCTTAGAGTCCGTCCCTCCCCTCCAAAAAAAAAAACAGAGAAGAAATGTTGTGTACAAGAGGTGTGCGACGTATATAATTGTAGGTCCTGGGCCATGTTAAGGTAATGAGAATGTGGAACAGAAACGGGAACTTTGGGTTGTCATTTTATAACATGGGAACACAAATGATTCCGAATTGAGGACGCGAATCTCCCCGAAACACACTTTTACACATCGTGCACCATCACAGACATTGTGTACATGAATTGAAGTTTACGTAAATTCATGAAGTTGACGACCTAATAGTTTCATCACTCTCGTAAATAAATGTTCCACATATAAGTTGTAAAACAGCTCCTTACGTTAATGTTTTAGCAAAAGGGGGCAAAGTATCCTCCTCTTATAGTTTTGATAAAATAGCTTTTTAATAAGAGTAAAAAAATGCCAAATATCTTATCCAACTCATAAGTTTCTACGGTCAAGAGGAACTCCGTATCTGCTTCCCACTAGTGTTTCTCTCAGTAAATCAGAGTAATTTTTTTTTTTTTTTTAGAAGGGGCGGCAAAAGCTTTACCGCGATTTCTATTAGGCGAAAAAAAAAAAGGCAAATGCCAGCCCAGTTTTTGATTTGGAAACCGGGCCGAAAAAACCATACAAAGAGGAGGGTACCCTACTCTCCAAACACACTTAGGTACCAAACAACTCAACTCGCGCCACAATTAGCGCCCACTTAACTTCGACCTTAGGGGAGTGTTTCACTCCACCTACTATTGGGATCCACAACTCAACTAACACGACGGGGAGGGAGCAAAAGATATACAAAGAAGAGACCTCTCGGTTGGATTGGGTCATCAACACGAGGCTCCAAACACCGCCACTTTCGGTCGGATTGGGACGTCGACCACGAGCCACCACTTTCGAAAGGCTCCAAGAAAAATAAAACAAAATACACACAAAGTGACACCACCACCACACGGGAGAGAAGCCGACGACCATCTGTCAAGCTGCTTGCCGTCGTCACCAACGATGAGCCAAAGCTCATTTTGCAAGTTCGAGCATCCAACTTAAACTCCTCCACCATGAGGCTATCGCCCCCAAGCTGACGCCGCCGAATGTCGTCGATCCCCGGCACCCGGCCCGCGTCGGCCGAGAAATTCGTCATGGCACCATTGAGAACCAGCGATCCACGGCTACTCGGCGTGGGGGCCTCGCCTCATCCAACGCCTCACACCACTGCCCAGGACTCGGACATTTGAAACCGCTCGAAGAGCAACACCTTCGCTCGCGGTGCGAGATCACCACCACCATGCACGCCAATTCAAGAACTCGGCCCCATGGTCCTCTGCACCTCCCCGCCAACCCGGACCAAGTGCACCCCAGGCCACAACGCACCGGCGACACCACCGGCTGAGCGCCACCACGCCCACGAGCGAGACGGTTCCCCAAATCGCGGCGCCTCCAAAGGAGGGCACGGCGCCCGATGGCGCCCGTCGTCGACGTTCGAAGCGGCGGGTTTTCACCACAGGAACCCATTCGCAAGGAATGGCAGCCCTCAATGGTGCCCCCAGCGGGAAACGACAACACCAAGCCGCCGCCACCATTGCCACCGACCAGCGGCGATAAATGCTTTCGTGACGCCACCCTTCCGCCCAAAGACGCTCTCGTTCATGGCAGCACGCGCCCCGACCGAACCACATCGGCACTCGGAAGAAACCCGACACGCTGAGGCACCACCTCGGCACCCCGCAGCACCTCCCAGCCTCGCCCCCACCACGGCGGCGGCGCCGCACCCAAAGCCGACGAGGAGGAGAAGGAGAGTACCAGCGCCAACATGCCGATCACGGTCGCTTCGCAGACGCTGAACGCCCTCACGCCCATCACCAACGAGGCCGCCATGGACCCGACCGGGCGAGTCGGAGGCTCACGGGTTACGCCTACCGGCTGCCGCAGAGCCCGGCCGCCGCCACCATCGCGACGCAGCCGCGGCCGGGCCGCCACCGCCGCCATCCACGCGCTTTGCCGCCACGGTGCCGCCCGAAGCCGACCACTACCGCCCGGGCCGCCAGGGCCGGGCCGCGCGCCTCACGCGACGATACGCTTCCCGCTGCCACAGCTCGATCCGGCCGGAGACGCCGGATTCGAGAAACCCGCCGCCGCCGCAGGGCGCCCACGCCGGCGCGAGGCCGCACGGGGGGCCACGCCCCGCCGCCGATCCACCGGGAGAGAGGGGAGAGGCCACAGCCGCCGGCCGTCCCCACGGGACATGCGAGCTTCGGCAAACCCTTTCGCCCGGCTTGGCGGGGGAAAGGGGACGGGCGAGGAAGCGGCGGGCGGCTAGGGGTTACTCGCCCCGCGTCCACGCGAGCCGAAGCGGACGGGCGAGCTGTTGAAAACTACCATTTACAATCGAGTAAATTGGACACATGTGTAAATAAAGAAAATAAATGATTCTAGATGAGAAAGCGGTAAGACATTTGACACGGACATCCCGATGTTGATCTGCAGCTCCTCCATGGATTGCACCGCCGCCGCCCGAGCCGTCTCCCGATCCGGTTGCCTTTGTCTGCCCTCTTCTCCTTGCTCGTGCTGCTCCCTGCTTGATCA
Organism: Hyparrhenia diplandra; assembly: GCA_015847255.1. Classification (NCBI taxonomy): domain Eukaryota; kingdom Viridiplantae; phylum Streptophyta; class Magnoliopsida; order Poales; family Poaceae; genus Hyparrhenia; species Hyparrhenia diplandra. The sequence goes on from JADLZK010003547.1 coordinate 168,895, forward strand.
CGGCTTTGGGTATCCTGGACTTCTTGGCGCTGTTAGGCGTGCCAGCGTCACCCTCCCTCTTATGTTGTGGCGGCAACAACAATGTGCAAAAGAACCGGCCCTTTGTGTGGAGCTGGACGCTGAGGCCGAACTTTATAGAGAGATTTTTTCTATGTATGCCATTATAAAAGATGACACTTCCACATAAGCCACTAAAAAAAGATGAGACGGATCAACGACCTGGGGGGGACTCATGCCCCTACCACGGATGAGCCTGTGGAGTCGCCATAAGAGCATTGAGCTTCACTTTATGCCTTAATCCTAGTGTGAACTTAAGCCTCGTAGATCCACCAATGATTTTAAGAATGGTACGTATTGTTTTTTGACTGGCAAAGACAGATCAATGCCCATCATCTGCTCTAGTGTCTTTTAGAAGATCAGATCCTATCCCTGCGATAATGTCGATTTTGGCCCGATAAGTGGACCCATCTGTGTTGGATATAATTTTCAAATTCTTCGTGGAAGTTAGTTTCCCGAACTCCCTTGGTATTAATCGTTGTTGGACAAGTCTACCAATTGAAGCTGCATTAGTTGTCCAGTGTGCTTGCAATACCTGAAATGCCATATATTTCCCCACTAAGTATGAAGCACACCTTTGTCACTCCACAAGGAGATAATAATCCATGACATTCACCAACTGAAGGGAGCAATGAGGTGCTCCGTATTCCCACTTCAGCTTTGGTTGCTACATCTCCTTCCGCTCCTAGTGCCTCGATACGTGCCTCGATACTAGACTTTCCCTTTAAACACCCTAAATTCTGCCTATCAGACTATCTCCGACAGCAACCCCAGAAAACAAGACCCACTTCATGGTATACGTCCCGGTACAGTAGAAGCATGTGGCACCCAAAACAAAGCTTCTCCGACAGCCGATCCTTAATTTCTGCTTCTTGTTAAAAAACCTGCTGCGGCGTGCGAGCTTCTTCGAACGGCGCTTTGCGCATGGCCGCGTCTCGACAGTCCTTGCGCCGCGCGCTCCTCTCCGACGGCGCTTGCGCACGGCATGGCAGCGGTGGTCCTTGCGCCGAAGCCTGCTCCGCCTCCACTCCTCACGCCGCCTGCCGCTCGCCCCGCTCGCCGACGGAGCAGTTACCATAAGAGCCTCCTGCCGCCTGTGCTGCTCCGCCACGCCGATGCCGCGCCACCACCGTCGGACAGCTGCACGCCGCAGGACTGCCTCGACATGCCGGCGGTGCGCTGCCGCGGACCCGCCTCGCCGTGCCGACGGCGCGCCACCGTGGACCCGCCTCGCTGTGCCGGTGCGCACCTCCGCGACGACGACCTCCTCTTCCACCCAACGCCGCCTGCTCCTCCCTCTGTCTTCCTCGCAGCCGGCCACCGAGCTGTGAGCTCCGGCGAGGCGCGGCGCCCGTACACGCGGACGAGATCCGGCAGCTCCCTACCACGGCCCCGTTCTCGGTGCGACGACGACCTCCACGCCCAACCGCGGCGACGCCCACTAGCTACAAGCCCGGCGGCGACGGAGGATTCGGGTCCGACGTTGCATCTCCATGGCCGGTTGTGGGCCGGAGCTCCCCTCCTTCATGGCGCCGCGCGTGCTCTCTCCGACGGGGACAGGCTATGGCGGCGGCCCCAGTGCGGGCGCGGCCCCGATGGCCGGCAGAGGGCGCGGGCTCCAGCACATCTCGGCGGCGGAGGCCGCAACTCCAGGACATTTGCGCGCGCGGGCAGGAGGCGTGCGTAGGCGGGAGGCGAGCAGGCCCACCACTGGACGTTTGCCTTGCGAGGAGGAGAGGAGAGGCAACTCTGGGTCTTCTTTGGGCAGATTGGCAAAATGCATAGAGCGTTTGAGTGACTTGTTGGAGAACGAATTTGGTAGGCAAAGCACTGTTCATGATCTACTTTTTAGGTTTTAGGTCCCCTGTTGGAGACAGTCTCAACATGCAAAGGATGTAGCGACTGGCATATCATCTCCTAATTTCTAGGACGCCGAATCATTATAGCGTGTCAAGCGTTTATTCATCTACCTTGATCCTAACTGTACAGAAATATACCGTGCAAAAGCACATGAGAAATACGAACAAACACTATACCGAAACAAAACCAACGGCCCGTGGTATTGAGTATTGACAGATTCACAAATGAAACATACATCAAACTCTCGCTTGTCAGCCTGGAAGTAGCCTAGCTGCCTAAGTGCAAACAAATTTTGGTAACGAGACGTGGACGCCCTTGGAGAAAACATGGGAGCAGGTAAAATAGCCTAGTGCCTACAGGTGCCATTGGATGAGCGTATGTACAACCAAAACTCTGAACCTCACCCTGCTCCTTATTTACCAAGGGGTCCGTCCAAACTAGCCGCCGGCCAAAACTGTGGGCGGCGAGTCTCAGTTACCTCTTCCTCTTCCCAGCTGAACCTCCCGCCACGGCCTTCCCACCTGACCCAGTCACTCTTGATCTGGCAGCAGGCGCCTTCTTCCCACTGGAGCCATTCCCATTGCTCTTCAGGTCAAGCTGGACTTGAATTCCTGGAAGCAGACAAGGTTACTGAAAAGTTAGGCACAGCGAATTCAGAGTGATGGATAGGCTCGTAGCAAATGCACAAGTATGAGAACCTTTCTTCTTGTCACTTTGCAGGTCCAGCTTCGGCGTAAGAGTCGGCAGGAACAAGTTCTTCTGAATGAAGAAAAAAAAGGTGATTAGACAGCAAGCCATGAAAAGAATATTTCTTTTGGGTGCAACTTCTAATAGCATCCAACTGACTAAAAAACATTTTATACCAACTGTGCTAATGGATGCAGCTTCCATTAGCATCCAACTTCCAATAGCATTCAACTGACTACAAACTTCCAATAGAACTGGCTATACGCTTATAAAATATGTAAGTATGGTGTCTTAATGTCAGAAGTACATGTATTATTTATAGTTCTAGCATTAACTGGTGTATAGTTAGGCGTAGCTATATCACAAGCTCATGTTTCTATGATCTCGATTTGTATTCACTTAAATCATGCTACAAATCTCCATAAAATGAGTAATTTCACAATTGCATTAAATGAAGACAGTGGCACCACAAAGTTGCCTCAAACAGATCCATTTTATCCAAATGCCTGACACATTAGACAAACAAACAGGCATCTACCTGATTTTTCTTTTTGTTTGTTAATTGGGAAAAGGAACACGCACCATTATTTTCAGTATCAGAAGAATCATCTTCGTCATCTTCAGCTGATGCTAGTCCATTTTCTTCAGGCAGGCTCTCTTCTACTGGCTCCAAGATTGCCGCCACTCGTTTCTTTTAAAGGCTTTTTCATGCCTGGAATATTTATTAGATCTGCTGCTCGAACAACACGAGAATTACTTCCTTGTTTGTATGCCTTTGTCAAGGCACTTTTTAACAGCAGGTTGAATCCCATCCATAGGACTTGGATGACCCTACATTATAAACAAATTTATTCAGATCCACAATGACAGGGAATGAAGACAAAGGTAAACTAGAAAAATGTAACATATTCATTGTATTTCAAAGTCACTATAGTTTTGTATCCAAAATCCATAAATCACATGATTGCAGATTTCTAAGGTATGTTCCCATTACATATTTTTACGGTTGACATGACATTGTGACAATAGGTCAAGTGCTAGACAGGATAGAGGCTACTGCCTGAACACACTACTTCAAACAATTAAGAATGATAATAGTCATTGATGCAGTGGACAATGCAAAATTACCAGTCAAATACCTGCCAAAGTGAAAAATCTCAACACAAATGCAAATGCAAAGATGACCAAGTGAACATGACAAGACAGAACAAACATCAAACTGATTCTAGGATATTACCAACCTTAAATTTGGATACTTCCACAATCGTGTCAAAGTCTTCCTGGCTTAAAGAGTATGTATCCATAAACTCTACCACCTTTTGAACGGCTTCATCCTGGACGAATTGAAATATAAAATTTCCATAAACTATGATTGATAAATGTAAAGATGGAGTTCATTCATGAGTAAAAGATGAAAAAACTACCTTTGGCATATTTTTTGAGTGGGTCAGTCAGCTCTCTCAAGATAAGAGTAAGATAATCCAACCTCAATGCCTCCCTGCATTTCTCAAGGATTATAGAACTTAAGACCCACAATAAACAATCACTTAAAAACCTCATCACTGGACTATTCAAAGTTACAACAGCAGGAAAAAAAAACATGCACAAAATTTGTCAGTTCTGACACACCAAAAGTACACAAACCAATGGCTAATTTCTTCAGTTCTCATAGTTCAGAATAGAAAATATTTTATCTTCAAGATCTGAACGAGGCATGTTAACTAGCGGGTGGATGCTAGCAACTTAAGAGTCGGCAGCTGGCTTTAATCGGTAGCAAGCAACTAAAAATTGGTAGCTAGCTATCAATTCTGATCACTGTAATGGGTACCCATTTACAAGCCAATTATATCAGAAAAGGAGCATCATACATCGAGCAATTTAGATTTGGTTCCAAGCTGAACAATTTTTTTTTGAAAAAAAACAATCAGTGCATAAATTATGTTCGGACATAGTGATATAGGCTATAGCATAAGTAGAAGGTAGCACCAAGTACCTTATCATACATACTACTGAATATTGAGGTAGTATTTTGACTATAATAGATCTCTGGTGCTAAGAAACTAGTAAAAAGGCTTGGTTTGAGCTTTGTAGGCTCAAGAAAAGTAAGACCATTTGTATCAGAATCCTGCTGGGTACCAGTACCACTCCTGAACATGGCCAGAGATCTATAAGTGGTATGGCTGATGTTCAGGGTATCTATGATTTTTCCTCGTAACCCTAAAATTTAAGGAAACAAAATTCATTATGAAACAATCCAGCTTTAGAAAATATCAAATTACGTTATTCCTCTTCACCCAAAATAGCACTGTGAAACAATTCATTTTCCTTTAGAGAGTGATGACTTAAAAGTGTGTGGATTGGCTATCAATCATTTAGCTCCAGTCAACTAGGTTAGTCAAGCCATTTTCCTCTTATGGAATGTAAGTCGTATATATTTCCCAAAGAAAAAGTAGCATTCAAAACAATATTTAAAACCAGAAAAGATAGCTGAGGTTTTTCCCTCAAAAAGTACATAATAAGTGCAGATGGGCCAGATAAGAAAACAGCATAACTTCGCTATACCATACCAGCACAATAATGAATCAGATAGGTGACAATAAAAGCGCAAGCAACCAAAGAAAGCACAGATAGATCTCAAGGATATGTTAAAGCAACTACCTGTCCAAGTTTGCTTGCTGGGAGGCAAGAATATGACTGTGGACATCTTCCAGTAGCCTTCTGTTTTTGTTAGTAGTAAAGTACTTACCCAACCATCCACCAAACCGATTAAAGTTCCGCTCACCCTGAAATGTATTTGTTACCCAAATTAATTTAGCCAGTAAGCAAAAGTAAAATATACTAAATATAGTGCCAGTTAGGGTTTGGACATTACTGCTTCAAGGGTTTCTCTGTTCCCATGCATCCAAGCGGCACTGTAAAATGTATAAGTTTAGAAAACCAGGTTGGCAAATTCAAAATAAGGTAATACCAATGCCACATATAATAAACTATGACCCTAATCAGTACTTACGGTACTATAGATGAAGCAAAACAAGCAGCTTGCGACAACTGCCACTGTCGATATCTTCTTATTTGTACATTAACAAGATCACCATCCGCTATAGATTCAGCAGCCCGGGCTAGAGCATTCATTCTTTTAACTCCACTTTCATCCTTCCCGATAGGCCGATAATTGATATAATTTTCCTACAATGGGGCACATTTTTAACTGTGAATTTCACAGGAACTTTGATTTCCAAAACATCAGCGATCAGGAGCAGGAAAAAAAAAAGAGAATGTGTTGATCCATGTAATGTAACAGTGAATTCAAACAAATAGTCCATTCCAAATTGTAAGCCAAAACGTCTGAGAATTCAACAAACTACAGTCACAGCAATACAACAGGCAATAGCAAAACAAGTCCAAGAGGACACATGTTTAAACAATTATGATACACCTTCATTTGACAAACATAATACATAGCAACAAAAAGACAAAATCCCTTCAGAATTCACGAGCATCCCAGCTTTCAAACAATAAAGAAAACAGTGACACAGAATACAGTTAGCATAAAAATAAATAGTTTGTGCACAGTTATATTGGAAAGAAATTTGTAGTAGTCACAACTCAATGGAGAAACATAAGAATTAACATTTATACAAAGGATTGCCATCAGTATTCCAAACCTGGATGATCAAGGGAACTAAATCAGGATCGCTCATGCCAAAATTAATTCTCTCATCCATCCTTAACCTCCCACCATTGTAACCAAAAAGTCTGAAAGTTCAATGAATAACCATGAATAATATAAAGATTGTAGGCATAAATAATGATATTTGAAAATTGAAATTGAAGAAATACTAAAGAAAGGGAAATACTTGTCAACAGCAGTAAAAGGAGAAATATCTTCATCCTTTGAACTGCTATTAAGTCGCTTCGCTTATATCATCGTATTTGACCACAGATTGGGAGAGGCTCATATACTGCAAATGGTTGAGTGCCATGCGAATATCTCCATGCACTCTTTCAGCAAGCTCTTCCATTGCATTCTATCAAAAACAAAAAAAACACATTAGTAACAGAACATGGAAATTATACATAACAGAGAATCGGAGAGAGAAAAGAATGCAAGAAGCTTATATAAGCCATACCTCTTGAGCTTGAATACCTTCCTTTTTGGCAATTTCCATCAATCTTTTACCCATCTGTCAAGTAAAGAAGTTAGAATAAATAAATAAATAAATAAATAAAGAGGAACATCCACATCACAGGTAGAAAATTAATAGTTCTCTCTTCTCAACAATCATGCAACTGTATACATCATGTTAGATGAGAAGAATTGCAACAGAAAGAGCAATGTAGTTTACAGTTTCTATGCAACTTGTGACAGCCAATGGGGTCAGGGTTTTTTATCAACTAGGTACAAGTGTACACAAACAAGGATTTTCAAAAGTTCAGAGTCCACAGTAAGTAGCATCACAAACCTAGTTCACAAACAGTCCATTTTAGACTCAGAACCACACATCAAATACAGATCAACTTCCTACATAACATGAATAGCACCAGGCTAACGACATTGTACATGCCTACATTCAACAAAAGTAAGGAATGTGGTGGTGGGTTCAATTCAAAGGAACAGTAGTAATTATGAAGGTTATTGCCTCACTGGAACTGAACATGACAAGAAATAACCTGTAGTTTCGTTGGTTTTCTGAAGTTGAGCATCAGGCAGTAATTAACAAGACTCTTCAATTTCTGGCTATAGCGGTCATTACAAATGCAGATAATAGGGATCTTGGATATCTTGATGCTAGCGATAAGATCAGCAACACCACCTCTATCTCCAGCAGACATACCGTCAACTTCATCCATGATTAGTACGGCTTTGGGATGTTTTGACCTGTGGAATTGTTGCCCAATTAATATATAATAATCAATACAAAGTCTAAAAAAGTTTGTGACTCATGCTGCAACACCAACCGATTGTCACCATAATTCAGAGTGGCGTTGCTGATAAGCTCTTTGATAGAATTTGATGTACTCCCCCCAACACCCTTCTCAATCTTGGAATCTGCCTTACCACGGCTATCACTCGCATTTACCTACCACGAAAATAATGTTGAATTCAGGCTTGCCAAGAAAAATGAGGAATAAATAGTGCAAAGACAAAAAATATATACCTCAATGGCCTGCAATCCAAGCATCTGACTAACAACTTTAGCAGTTGTAGTCTTACCAATACCAGGAGGTCCACTCAGCAACACAGCCTTTTTGGCAGCACTGTCAGCTTGTTTCTTTCCCTTACCCTTTTGGCCAGAATTTAGGAATAGTGCATCCCAACTTTTCAACCAATCATGTAGTTGTTTGACCTATATACGAAGTTCATAATAAAGTATCGCTATATATATGAATTAACTAACATAACTGAAAGTAGAACTACTCACCATTGATTGATTGCCAACTATGTCATTTGGAATTTTTGGCCGATATTTTTCTGTCCATTGCATAGAACCACGGTCAACATTCTTGGGCTTTTGTTTGTCTGCAGAGGCACTTGCAGAATTACTATTTGAAGCAATGCTTTTGCCCAGAGCACTTGCTTCGGCTGAAGAAAAATCAAACATAACATATTAACATGAGTCTGCACATGATGTAAAGCTACATCTTCACAAATTTAAGCCCATTCCTAGATTCAGTCTCTCCCTCTGGCTAAACAGCCTGCTGTAAAGTTTTCTAGTTTTGCCCTTGATGGGTTTGTTGTACAGCTTTGCTGACTTTTCTATATTTTAATATATTTTCTACCACAGTAGGGGTTTCTCCTACAGTATTCCCTAAACAACATATTAACATGAGAAATGCAAAATCAGAAACTAAAAATGAGTGATAGCGAGTTGAGGATGCAAGCATAACGACAGGATCAAGTTAGTATCCACAATTATAAAGCTGTTAAAAGACACAATGAACAAGAAACGTCTCAGAGAATCAGATCCAAGCAACTATGAGCATGAAAAAAATCATTTATTAGGTTATGCTAAGCAACATCCCACGACATTGCTATCCAACTATGGAATCATTAGAAGTTATTAGGAGTTCCAGTCTACCTCGTTTTTCAACTTTAGCTGGAGAGCTCTTTGTCTGTGATTTCTGAAGCTTTTCAGAACTGCTGTTGCTTTTATGTTTGTCTACAGCATCCTTTGCAGGTTTTGATTTTCGGATCAAATCAAATAAACCATCTTCAGTCAAGAATGGGACACTGCAAATAAGTGTAAGCATGTATAAAAATAGCAAAATATGACGAACACACAACAAATTGTTTCATGAAAAATAGCAAGTAATACCCCAGATCTTTTGCTTTGTTAGATTTCGCTCCACCAAGGTCTTCATCAGCCAATAAGTAGCTCTGCGAACAAGCACTCTCAGCAAATTATTAAATATATAAAGGGCAACAATATTGCCATAAAAGGTGCCTTACTAGTACACATACCGTCTTTTTACTAACAGAGCCAGTCACACGGCCACCATAGCGCTTTAATTAGATCAGTTGCTTCCTCACGTTCAAGACTGCACATAGAAACAAACTTAAGATGATTTTTATCTCGTCATTGGTCATTGCATGATCATTAAACATATACTACGTACTAAATATTATCAACAACAACAAAGACTTTAGTACCAAGCAGTTAGGGAATGCTAGAGCTGAAACCCAACATAAGCCACCACAAAAGGTGAAAAGTAAGGAAAATATTATACATAAAAATTGAAGCACCTGTCAAGGGTACCACTTATGACAAATGTCAGACCAGATAAACAGTCTGCGGCACCCTCTGGGACCTCCTACAAATTATAGAAGACATAGACAGTTCAGCATTGAGTTTTTTTTTTTTCAAAACACTGACAATGATATTAGTGTTACCTTCTCTCCTTTGTGAGGAGGATCTTTCCTCTCACCAAAATTCATAAAACCTCTCCCACCTCCTCCTCTACCTCTGCCACCAGGGGCAGCTCCTGCTCCTCCTCTTCCTCCCCTTCCCCTTCCTCTTCCAGCTCCTTTTTGAGGGGGTCTTGGCATCTTCATCCATCCTGTCCTCATCCTCAGCATCATCAACTTGAGCATTAGAGTCAACTTTAGGCTTTTTCGAAGGTGCTGGCTTCACTGGAGTTTTCTTCTTCGGAGGTGCCACAAAGTCGTCATCGTCATCTTCTTCATCCTTAGGCATTTTCTTTGCTGGCAAAGGCTTGCTATCCTCCTTGACTTCATTGTTGCATTTCTGAAGTTTTCGTTTAGCTGCAGACTTGTCAGCACTATTTCCCGCAGAGGCGTCTGCCATCTCAACATCTGAATCTTTTTCTGCTTTTGACCCAAAGTACTTGCTTGTCTTCCTTCTAGGAGAAGGATCATGATCACAGGACGCCTGATTGACCCAAGATGTGGCATTAATAATGTCAGAACTTGGGCAGCACCGAATATTGCATAACAAGGAAAATTTAGAGAACTGCTGTTAGCTTTGACCAAACAAACCAACCAGGGTGTTGCTACAACACAATGGACATTTGTGGATAAATAGTTCATTTGTTACATTATTATGTTGTAGACACCATAGATGAAATACTGAAGTAAACTCAAAAGCATAGTCAGTAATCTAATCTAACTAGTAACTAGTAGGTCAAAATTAAATCTATGATTACTAAGAAAACTGTAAACATCCAGAGCATCATCGTTTAGCATTGGTTTGGACAAAAAAAAAGAGTGACAGCCTTAATGAGCACAAGAACTATGAATTACCTACCACAGGGACATCCCCTATGACCCACCCTAGCATTGCTGCAAGTGACACATTGACCCAGACTGAATCCCTGAGCAAATCCACGACACCATGCCCCACACATTCACAAAACTACTTATGTTTGGACAAACAAACTCCATCTAAAGCAACCATGATTAATAACCACAAGAAGACAGCAATTGTGAACAGAGGGCAGAACAAACAATGGGGGCAGAACCAACAACGGGGACAGCATCCTACCAATGCGGACGGCGCCGACTTCTTCTCGGGAATGCTGAGCACGGGCTTCTTCTTCTCGGCCGCCGCCCCCGGCCCCTGAGGACTTCGCGGCGGCAGCTCCTGAGGGCGCCTTCGCGCTCTTGTCCTGCGCCTTCATGAACCACTTCCGGATATCGGACGACTGCGCCCCCAGAAAACAAAGCAAGAAACCGCTCAGTCGTCGGAGGCCAAGAACAGGAATCGAATCAAGAACCCCACCCGCCAAACGAATCTCCGGAGAGGGCGGGTTAATACCGGGGCGCGCGAGAGAGGGCAAGAACGCACTCACCATCTCCGACGCAGCAATGGACGGACGGGCTCCGGCGACCGAAAAGCTGGAGGTTTTCCCGGATTCTTGGCGCGCTAAGATTGGCGGGGAGCTAGGGTTCTTACTTCCCACAACCAATCCAGTCCTGGCGCACTGGCGCCAGCCACCGCCTACCACCGGATGCGGGGAAGGGCCGAACGGGGGAGGGGTGGAGAGGAGACGGGAGGGGAAGGGAGGGGTGGAGAGGAGACGGAAGCGGCGGCGGTGTGCGGTGGAAGGGTGGAAGACTCGCCTCGCCTGACCCTCCCGGTCGCGAGCGCGCGGAGGTTTTGGGGAAAAGGGCCGCGGCGCGCGGTTCTCTCGAGGCTGGCGGGAGGACCCGCCGGACAGTGGAGCTGTGGAGGCGTGCCACAAAATTGGCGTCGGGGCCCACCTAGATGCTGGTACCGGGCGCTTCAGACTTGAACCTGGCAACGTGCGCGCTCTAATTAACTTTGTTTTAAAATTAGATAAATAATACTCCCTCCATCCCAAATTATAAGTCGTTTGACTTTTTTTTTTGGCCCAAGTTTGACCATTCGCCTTATTCAAAAATCTACACAAATATAGTCAAATTTAAGTCATTCTTTAAGAACTTTTATTAATGAAGAAAGCCACGGTAAAAAGAAATGATATTTTGTACAAATTTTTAAAAATAGCATTTGGTGTCAAACTATTGTCAAAAAGTCAAACGACTTATAAATCGGGACGGAGGGAGTATTAATTATCTTGACAAGTTCTTGGTAGCGGTACACTCTATTTCAGCATTTGAGATTTTTGCTCTGCGATAAGTCTCTTTGACACTAATTTGTATAAGTGCTCCATATTTGTATATAGATGTGTTTTATATCAGATTATTTATATGTGTGATCAACTAGATGTTGCTAATTATCCATTTTATGTCATTATAAATTGCATCGATTTAAAATGTTTGTGGACGTTTCAAATCATTTGTCCCAACACTATCGAACCTATGGTCAACCGGTTCTGAATGATTGGACCAGTGAGTCATCGAACTAATAGTCTAGTTGGTTCAATTTTCCGTCCAAGCAGAATAACTATGGAATCAAGTATAAGCCTTTTTTGTCAAACCCGTTTCTGGCTCCAACTTTTTAAAATGGGTTTCATTGTTCAAATAAAAGACCTGCCAGACTTGTTCTAAAGGTGGGTTGCCGTATTTTGCTATCTTTGATTGGATTGCAATTTTGGAAGGTTGATGATACACACCTAGACATAGGGTATATGTACGTCTACTCGCTCTGTCCAGAATATAATGCACTACAACTTTTTAATTTTGTTCTAAAATGTAGGGCACTATACTTGGTTTCTATATATATGGTGTAATAACTTGGCAGAGTTTATTAGAAAGAAATAATGGTATAAGGAGAAACTCCTTAATACAGTTTAATTCATGAGTGCATGTGTCATTTGAGTATTCTTAGGCCAAATACATTGTCATATATTGGTAGACTCGAAGGAGAACAGAGAGGAAGGTGAAAAAAAAAGGTACTAGTATTCAGGATCTATAAAATTGTACTGTACCATTAAATCATATCATAGTAAAATAGTTGTCTAAGTAGTTAATTCTTTGCTCACGAGAACTCAACGGCTTAAAAGTTATTCAGGGTCTATATTCACGATGTTTCAAACCTTGTCCAAAACGACATCTTTTTTCCTATATGAATGAGTAGTTGATCAATCATTCTATCTGATGTTACCTATATCTCTCCCTTTCTCTCTAAGACAATACTTATCTTCAACTTTTTTAATGTATCGAGGACTCAGTGAGCTTGACGAGCCTCACTGTGATCTCCCACGAGCGGTTCACAGAGTTCCTGTCGTGTCCATTTGTCCATTTGTCACCATCGGCTACCATTTTCTTTGTCTATGTGTGCTTTAGCCCAAATTATAAGTCATTTAACTTTTTTTGACCTTAAATGTGATCACCTGTCTTATTCAAAAAATATGTGCAACCATAGTCAAATTTAAGTCATTCTTAAACAACTTTTATTAATAAAGCAAGCCATGACAAAAAGAAGCGATATTTTACCCAAATCTTTGAATAAGACAAGTGATTAAACTTGGTGTAAAAAATGTCAAACGTCTTGTAATTTGGAACATATGAAGTAATTGTCTTTTTTTATTATTATTCCTCATGTACCAGAAATTGAAAATCTCAATCAGACCACACTAAGATAAAAATGACATCTACAAACACCATAGTCATGCAATTGATGACACCAAAATCCACTTGCCGAAAAAGAATTAGATCTAGTAGAGACTAAAAAGATCGGGCTAACATACCCCCCTCCCCAACACACACACACACAAAAAAAAAGTTTACAATTTTCCACAACTAGAACAAATTGCTGGATAATCAAATCTTTAAAATCATCGCATCGAAAACAAACCAACTATTTCTCGTGATAAACACACCAAATTGATTAGATTTTCGTAGAGAACCAACATGTTTGAGGGAAGGAGAGCATATTCTAACTTCTCCTGCTCCCTTGATTTCAAATTGTGGGATATTTTGGCTTTTTTAGATACTTCCTCCATTTAAAATTGTAACTCATTTCAAAAATCTTGGAGAGTCAAAGAATCTTACGTTTGACTAAAATTATAGAGAAAACTACAAATATTTATGACATCAAATAGGTATATTATGAAAATATAATTGATGAAGAATCTAACAATACTTAGTTAGTATCATGAATGTTATTATCTTGTCATATAAATTTGGACAAACCCGAGAAGTTTTGACTCTCCAAGATTCTTGAAATAACTTACATTTGGGATGGAGGGAGTACATGTTTTTGTTATGCATTTAAACAACAAACTCAACTTATCAAGAAAAGTAAAAAAATCATAATTTAAAACAGAGGGAGTATATTATTCTAAGTTGAGTTAAACCTGATCCAAAACCTCTACTTCCTAAACATAATTTAGCAAAATAGTTTATTTTCCAATTTTGTTAAAAAAAACCAGATTAGGAGTGAGTTTTGAAAACTCTTGGAGATGCTCTTACTAAGACTAGGACATGTATCATACTGACTATATATAATAAACATATCGGCAACCTAAGGGCAAGTCAAGCCGTTCTAGTTATTTTCTACATCTCAATAGTTGTGTGGACTACAAGTGGCAAGTAGAGGACCTCTTCCGTCCAATCTTTTTTTCAAAGGAAATACATTAATATCCTAGCTTCAGACGTATCGAGTAAGTACACATCGTTATTTCTTATTACAAACTCCATCAAAACAGTCCAGGGAACCTCAAAAACAAAGTTTTGGGCCATACCATAGTATAAGAGCATCTCTAATTGTACATAAATTAATTTTCCAAGTGGCTAAACAAAATTGGGAGTTTATTTTTTGGGTTCCTTCGATATATAGTTTCCTAAATCTAGCTTCTAAAATATAGAAACTATTTTGCTTGACTATTGCGAAGACCGAGAGTTGAGATAGGGAATTGTTGAAGAGCAATTTTTCCTAGTTTGGCAAAAAATCTCGATTGGGAGTATGTTTTGGAAACCTTGGAGATGCTCTAACCAGAGCTAATGATGTTAGCTGGATCCAACAGTTGAGGGGCATCATGGATCGTTCAGAATCCTATAATAGTGATAGATTGTGAACGAACCAGAGTAAGCCACGTGTCTGGTCTGGTCCCATGGACTCGCGGTCATGGAATCTGGAGCACATTCACATTGCGCATGGATAATATGGAAATTAGGACTGTCAGTGGAATGGCCGGCCAGACTTTCGAGTCAAAGAAGAAGTGCACTGTGCATGTTCGAGCAATTTGGCACTGGTCAGTGGTTTGTTCGCCTGATGCTGACACAAAGATTTGCCAAAGACACGCACCGAGTACATAACTGATCAGCAAGATTCACAAGACACTTAAAATTGAGTCTTAAAAAAATACTTAGACAAAGGTAGCAAATCACTCCAATCAATGGTGGACCGTACCTTGTCAGCAAGATTCACCAGAACCCCAGCTTGCCTGCTCAAGCTTGATATCACCAAGGCATTCGATTCAGTCTCCTGGGAATATCTCCTTGAGCTTCTCCACCACAGAGGTTTTCCAACAAGATGGCTAAATTGGTTGACTGATCTGCTTAAAACTTCTACATCGTCTATCCTACTGAATGGCTGCCCAGGTAAAATAATCAACCACTGTAGAGGTCTGCAGCAGGGGGATCCACTATCCCCATACCTATTCATTCTTGCAATGGATGTTCTAAATGCCTTATTCAAGCTGGCAACAGAACAAGGTTATCTCACCAAGTTAAAGGGTAGACAGGCCACATTGAGAGTTTCTATGTATGCTGATGATGTGGTAATTTTCAGCAACCCAAACAAACAAGACATTAGCCGCATCATGGAGATCATGCATGCCTTTGGGACTGCCACTGGCTTGCAAATCAATATGCAGAAGAGTACAGTGGCCAAGATAAGATGTGACGGCCTGGACATGGACGACATCCTACAAGACTTCCCGGGCCAAAGAGTTGGTTTTCCAGTGAAGTACTTGGGACTGCCTCTAACGTTGGGCAGACTCAAAATGGTGCATCTTCGGTTCCTTTTAGACCGAGCTTGTAGGATCCGATGGAAGCCTAGAGGGGGGGTGAATAGGCTTAACCCCAAAATTGACTCGTTAAAACTTCGTAGAGCTGCCGGTACACAAGAGGCGGCGCACCTTTGCTGGCGTCAAGTCGCAAGACCGCCGCGTGAACCGACCAACAGGCAGAGATGAGAGAGAGAGACACTTTCTCGGCAGGCGGTAGCGGCACTTTGCCGGCGTGGACTGGCGGCACCGCCACAGACACCGAACCGCAGCACTCCCAAAAGCTAGTCCACGAGCCGGAGTTTGGTGCTCAAGGTTCCCACTTGTTCCCGCACACAAATATACCACGTAAAACCTTCCAAGGCTGGCAGAAACCCAGCAACCAAGTAGATCGGGTCGAAGCCCTTTCTCACAAGACAAATATGCAATAAAGTAAAGGGAGAACAAGTGAGACAAGGATTTGACCCGTGGTTCACCGCGCCACACACAGCCGGGCTACGCCCACGTTGTTGAGGTTGCCACACAAGGCTTAGCTTGCCCACCGCTTGCTTTTTCCCTCGTTCACAAGTCTAGGAGTTAACCCTAGAGATGTGGGGTAATGTATTGCTGTAGAGTGAGGTTACAAACCTCCCAAGGCTGCCACACGAAGGGGGCAAGCTCAAGGGGCGACGCCTAGCCGTCTAGGAGCAAGCTCCAAGAGTAAAAAGAACCCTAGGGTTCCGGCCAAACGCGTGAACCAAATGCTCTTTTGAGTGGGGTTAGTAGTAGATCCGGCCTCCACAAGCGGTTTTGTTGCCTTTTCCCTCAAGATTTGATGGTGGAATCGAAATCTTTGCTTGGGGAAGGAGGAGCAACAATGGAGGAGTGAGAGAGAGCAAGAGGTCTATTTTTTTTTCCGGCCGTCGCGAGGTTGAAGATGAAGTGAGCGAGTAACCGTTGGGGAGGGGTAGAATGGGTATTTATACCCCCCACGGACCCAACGGTAGGATTTAAGTGCGGCATCGCCAAGATCGACACGCTGCTGACCGCTTGATCGCGCCAACCCCGACAAAGAAAAGGTGAGAAGCAAGTGGAAATGCCGGGCCGGTCGGGTTTGGAGCCGAAAGTGTTGTGTCCGGATTTGATGTTTAGAGCACTTGGTCCACAGTACCCGAGAATCCTAGGATCCTCTTAATAGTACGGCATTTCCTAAACTCAAGATTCGAAATATAAAATAATTTAAACGCCTTGAGTAGGAAACACCACCATCTAGCTTATTTGGTACTTTTGGACTGTTCATCAACTCCATATTTTAATCCCCTCGCATGTCATCTTCGTAAAACTCATTAGTCCCCTAATTCGGTGGTCATCAACGCCAAAACCCACTTAGAGCTTGATTGCACTTACAATCTCCCCTTTTTGGTGATTGATGACAACCAAATTAGAGCTTACATAAGATGTAAAGTCAAACTTAGATTCACGAAGACCAAGGATGTAGGAACCTCCCCTAAATATGTGATTGAGTTTTGAATTCTCATGGTTGACCCGAAATGTCAATTTCACATATTTAGGTGTTGTGAGGCCTCCCCTAAATGTATAAGTGAGATTTGAATTCTCAATTTTGACATAAAAGTCAAGATATACATTTAGAGTGTGCAAGGCCTCCCCTACATCCATGGTTGCCGTGGGGTGCTCAAAGGTGTCGAAAATATATCCGTGATGCATATGACAACAAAGTAATATGATCGAGCACAAAAAGAGTGTGCATGCACGCGATAATGCGCTGCGGACTTTACCCGCGCTGGAGCGCGTAATCGCCGCGACTATCGCACGCATGCAGACGAGACAACATCACATCACGGCAGTATATGACAAGATATATATACTCTAAACATGCGGCCGGGATAAATAAAACGAGTTTAAACATCCAACAACCAAAATCGAGGAATAACAAGTCATAGGTGGCATTATTACATAAAATAGAGTTTCTCTCAAACTCACACCTAACAAGCTACTCTCAAAAGATCTAAACTCGAAGATCTGCCGCTGCTACATCCTCGAACCATCTCGTGGCGTCGAAAAAGTTTGACCCCCCTCATTTCTTCTAATTTTCTCCCCTTTGGCGTCAAGCACCAAAAAGATCATAGAAAAGAGAAGAAAGAAGCGAGTCACTCCTCACCGGTGTCCTCAAGCCTTTGGAAGCCGTGTCCTCGTCCTCCTCGAGGAGATAGTAGCACCGGCTGCGTGGAGTTTAACGAGTGGAGCGCCGAGCCGAAATCGCCGCGCGAATCGAACCAAGCATGTCGGACAAGTCCCGATCCGAGCCGCTAGTGGCCGAAAAGCTCGGAAGGTCGGTGTCTCGAGGTGGTCTAGGGATAGACGGAGGAACCGGGAGTCCTTGCTTCTCCCCGACACTCTTGAAGGCCTGTCTCACCTCCCCCGAAGCTCATAGGTCCGGCCGAGATGCATAAGAGCAATGCCCAAAGATAGCCTTGATCCACTTCCTCGCCTTGGATCCGGACTTCCTGTGCCTCCTAGGGCCTAGAGCTAGAGGGCTCCTCCAAGTCCTCTCTCGCCACGGAGGTGCCTCTGGCCGAGGGTCTTGCCCCGCCACTAGTCTTCCCACCATCCAAGCCATGGGTCTTCTCTATGTTGTAGACCGTGGTGGAAGCAGTCCTTGGGATAGATGTTCCCGTAAAACCCTCTCAATCATGAACATGATGTAAGGAGCATATGGCAGGTTCCTCCTAGCATCATCCATAGCATTGGCTAGTTGTCTCCAAATGAACTTGCCCACATTGAATGTCTCGTCATTCCCGAAATGGGCAATCGATTTCTAGCATATCCATTCACATCGAAGCTGCCCCATCCTTAGGATCAATGGTACACCGGACGAGATTGTTCATCACATAGAAGAAGTCCTTCAACCCCTTCCGCTTGCCAAGCAATCCCGACGATCGCCCAAAGCCCCTCGATGGCCTTGGCATCAATAGGGTCTATCTCATGGATATCTGTGTACTCTACGTGGTCAGCCCCAAAACCAAGTATCGGCGAAGGTGACAAAGTCAACTCAGTAGTGCCTCCGTCGATCATCCAGTGGATGGTGTCGACGGCTGGCCCCAAGTAATAAGTGGCATGGAACTGACTAAGGATCTCCTCATTCCAATCATGCTTGAAAGACATGATATCTGTCAGCTCAAACTTCTCACAAGCTTCAATTGCCTCATTGAAGGCCTCCTCCTCCTTGTCTGCCATCCTCTCAAAATCAATATAATGCATGGTTGTGATCTTGCTCTTGGTGGAGTGGAGGAGAACTGTCAGGTAGAAATTGGAGTGAAATGCTGCCCAAAACCTCTCATCAATCCCCTCTGCTCGCGCTCATCCGCATAGACATTGTAAGCTCTAGCATCCGCTACTTCTCTTTGCTTCTTGAAGTAGCTCACGGCGGGATAGGAGGATCATTGACGTGGGCCGTCATCTCAAACACACCCTCAACCCTTTGCATGTAGTCGTTATCAAACACTAAGGGGTGATCGGGGAGTGCCTTGTTCACCAAGGGTACAATGGTGTACCCATCTCGCCTTTGTTGCTCCTCGGTGAGCTCAATTTGTTCCATTCTTGGCCGCCACCCGCCTCTGTTCAGGTACTTTCTCCCTCTGCCTCTCTTCTCCACAACTTTGACCCTCATCTTTCTCTTGCCCTGGGGATCACCTCCAAGGTCCATCTATGCAAGATTTAGAGTTTGATCAGAAACTGTCAAGAATAGGAAGTGGAATGACCAAATCTATGCAGTGGAAGGGTTAGAAAAATAAATTTTGATGATTTTGAGCAAACCGCCCGGGGTCGAGGTCGGCCGCTACAAGCATCGCCAGCCGAGGAGAGGCACGGCATCGCACGCGCAAGCACGGCACGCTTTGCCGTGTCATGCTTTCAGCAGATCGCCGCTCCCCTTGCTCAAATGTCATCTAAATTTATTTTAATAATCTTTCTAATGCATCTACTTAGCACGGATCACTTGACTATCACAATTTCGGATACAAATTCAGAGCGGTGCAAAAATTCCCTTGATTCCAAAAAGATTAGTAGGAATCTAAGTGAAATTTCTCCAAAGTTTGAGTCAATCAATTTCACAGATCAATGAGTCAAGCAATTTGAGGGATATTTGCTGTTTGAAGCGGCTAAGAACGATTTATGCTCTATTTGGGGGCGGCATTGCCGCCGCCTCCCCTAAATTACCTAAACCATGGAAGAGTGAAATTGGTCGATTCCAATCATCAAAGCTACTTCCCTAGGGTTCATACAACACTTAGAAACCGAAATCCATGAAAAATTGTTGCACATTGCGTAGATCGGGCAAGAACTTTGAGGCTAGGGTTAGGTTACCTCGTTGATTGAGAGGAAAGAAGAGAAGCCGCCGGAGGAGAGGGAGCGGGGGCCGCCAGGGGACGAGGAAGATGGTCGGCCGGGCGGCGGGTGGCAATCTTCCGGGGCGGCGGCGGTCAGAGGCTGGGCGGCAAGACAAGACGGCAGCCAGGAGGACGACGACGCCGGCCTCACGCTACGCAGAGAGAAAGAGAGGGGTGCGTGCGGGCGCCGGGTCCGGAGGAGATAGAAAACCGATTGGGCCGGGGTAGAAAAGGAAAGAAGAAAATTTGGCCCAAAAACGGTTCGGACGTAACAGTGCCCGAAACCCTAGGCGCGCTGACCGCTGCCCAAGAAGACGACGCTGCATCGCCGTGCCCACACGGCACCGCCGCAAGCAGGCACGCTGCACCGCCGCTCCAAGCTCGCCCCCCGCATATATATTGCCACTTTTTAACCTATTTCTCCTCGAGACTTGATCACAAAGACACCAAAATTCACCGCCGGGGACGGATCATCAATCTGTAACAATGGCATTGAATTTCGATTAGAATTTGAAATCCTTTTTGAAACACAATATGAAAGTTTTCACAAACTTTTCCTATGTCGAACTAGTGTCTCAAACAGATTGCATGTGTGCTGGAATTCAAACCAAGTTACGAGAATCGAGAATGTTTAGCTCACTACGCAAAGCACAAAACCTTGACTCATCGAGAGGCTTGGTGAAGATATCGGCTAGTTGCTTTTCGGTGCTCACATGGCGAATTGCGATATCTCCTTTGAGTTCGTGGTCTCTCAAGAAGTGATGACGGATGTCTATGTGTTTTGTTCTAGAGTGTGCTACCGGGTTATTTGCGAGTTTGATGGCATTCTCGTTGTCACAAAGAAGAGGTATCTTTGTGAAATGACATCCGTAATCTTTTAAGGTTTGCTTCATCCAAACTAGTTGAGCACAAAGATGCACCTGGCCGCAACATACTCGGCTACACCGGTGGAAAGGGCTACACAATTTTGCTTCTTAGAGCTCCAAGACACTAAGGACCGCCCAAGGAATTGACATGTCCCTCGAAGTGCTTTTTCGATCTACTTTGCAACCCAAGCATAGTCGAATCGAATAGCCAAGTAGATTGAACTTGGAACCCTTGGGATACCA
Organism: Hyparrhenia diplandra; assembly: GCA_015847255.1. Classification (NCBI taxonomy): domain Eukaryota; kingdom Viridiplantae; phylum Streptophyta; class Magnoliopsida; order Poales; family Poaceae; genus Hyparrhenia; species Hyparrhenia diplandra. Next base: position 189,887 of record JADLZK010003547.1, read on the forward strand.
CAAGCCAAGGTTAGGAGTGAGTACTAAGTATCTCAAGATTCTCTTAACAGACATTTTATTTGTGGCATTCCTTTGGATTGGCTTGAAAACGAGCACACATACACACACTAAGCATTATGTCAGGGCCTAGATGCACAAAGGTAAAGCAAAGATCCAATCATGGAGCGATATACCTTCATGTCCACGGCTGGACCCTCCTCATCAAGATCAAGATGTCCATTGCTTGGCATTGAGTTTTGATTGGCTTTGCCTTAGCCATATCAAACTTCTTTAGCATGTCGTGGGTGTACTTGGTTTGACAAATGAATGTCCCTTCCTCCATTTGCTTGACTTGAAACCCGAGGAAGTACTTTAGCTCACCCATCATGGACATCTCAAATCTCTTGGTCATTGTCCTACTAAATTGCTCAACATACATATTGTTAGTGCTACCAAATATTATGTCATCGACATATATTTGGCATACAAAGATATCATTGCTAACTTTATGAGTGAAGAGAGTAGGATCAGCTTTGCCTATTTCAAAGCCTTGTTTGAGCAAGAATTCCTTAAGGCATTCATACCATGCTCTAGGTGCTTGCTTAAGCCCATAGAGCGCCTTATGGAGCTTGTAGACGTGGTTGGGAAACTTGGGGTCTTCAAAACCGGGTGGTTGCTCAACATACACTTCCTCTTGTAGTGGACCATTGAGGAATGCACTCTTGACATCCATTTGGTACAACTTGAAGTCATGATGGGCAGCGAAGGCTAGAAGAATGCGAATTGCTTCTAGTCTTGCCACCGGTGCATATGTCTCATCGAAGTCCAAGCCCTCTACTTGAGTGAAGCCTTGAGCAACCAATCTTGCCTTGTTTCTTGTCACCAACCCATCTTCATCTTGCTTGTTATGGAAGACCCACTTGGTGCCAATGATGTTAGTCTTGGGTCTTTCCACCAACTCCCAAACTTCATTTCTTTTGAAGTTGTTGAGCTCCTCTTGCATGGCCAACACCCAATCCGGATCCTTGAGAGCATCATCTACTTTCTGCGGTTCCAAAGATGAAACAAAAGAGAAATGTTGATGTAAAAGCGCCTAGATGAGATCGAGTAGTAACTCCTTTCAAGACTCCCAAGGATGTTATCAACGGGTGATCCCATTGAATTGTTTGTCGTAGTCGTGGGTGATCAACGCCTTTCGCATTTTCTTCTTGATCTTCATCATATTCATCATCGCCTTCAAGAATTGGAGCAAGATCAAGTGGTTGAACAGTGATGCAGGTGGATCGGCCGTTGCCGAGGTAGAAGCGCTGCATCGCCGCTAGCGTAGGTGCGTAATCGCCGCTACTGACACTTCCAAAGAAGCGCGGCGCCGCACTTGGTCATCGAAAGTACGTCGGCGGAATCTTGTGCAAAGAACAACCGGTGGATCCTTCTCTCCATTAGCTTGATCTTCTTGAGGCCTTATGTCACCGATAGCCAATTGCTTGATTGCCTCACAAGGTGGATCCTCCTTTCCTACAATACTTTGATCAACTTGCCCTACTTGAGAGCCATTAGATTCATCAAATGTCACATCTATAGTGATTTCAACCCTACCGGTGGTTTGGTTGAAAACACGATAGGCATGCTCATTTGATCCGTAACCAAGAAGAACACCTTCATCAACTTTAGGTGCAAATTTAGAGGTTCGGGGCCTTTTGTTCGTAATGAAACACTTGCACCGAACACCCTAAAGTATGACACCTTAGGTTTGTTACCGGTTAAGAGCTCATATGAAGTCTTTTGAGTTTCTTGTGTAAGTAGAGGCGGTTGATGGCATGACAAGCGGTGTTGATGGCTTCACACCAAAAGATGTCCGAAGTCTTGTACTCATCAAGCATTGTCCTTGCCATCTCTATGAGTGTACGGTTCTTCCTCTCTACTACACCATTTTATTGAGGGGTATATGCGGTGAGAACTCATGCTTGATGCCCTCTTCATCAAGGTACTCTTCAACTTGGGTGTTCTTGAATTCGGTCCCATTGTCACTTCTTATTCTCTTGACGGGGGAGATCGAATTCTCTTTGTGCCCTCTTGATGAAGGTTTTCACCTTCTCTTGTACCCCGACACTTATCAAAGACAAAGAAAACCCAAGTGAAGCGGGAGTAGTCATCAACAATAACAAGTCCATATTTGTTACCCCGATGCTAAGGTAGGCCACCGGTCCAAAGAGATCCATGTGTATCAACTCCAATGGTTGAGTAGTGGTCATCACGCTCTTTGGTGGGTGAGGTGCACCTACTTGCTTCCCGGCTTGGCAAGGTCCACATATCCCTGTCTTTATCAAAATCAACATTTGTTAGTCCAATGATGTGGTTGTCTCTCGCAGTTTGGCCAAGTTCCTCATGCCAACATGTGCTAGACGGCGATGCCATAACCAGCCCATGCTAGATTTTGCCATTAGACAGTATCAAGCTTAGCCTCACTTTTGTTGAAATCAACTAAGTAAAGCTTATTCTTGAGTTTGCCTCAGAAGACAACAGAGGAATCCTTCCCGCGAAAAGACTTCCACACCAACATCCGAAAAGAGACAATTGTAGCCTTTCTCACACAATTGTGAGACCGACAACAAATTGTATCCCAACGAATCAACATGCAAAACATCGTAAAATATTATGTTCGGGTTGTGATAGCAACGTTACCAAGACCGATCACACTTCTCACATCATCATTTCCAAACCTTATGTTATTTCTATCGTCATTGGTTTGGGAATATGATGAGAACATACTCCTTTCTCCCGGTCATATGATTTGTACGTACCACCGCCAAACACCCAACTTGACCCACCGGAGGAGTATGCCCGCAAAACAAGTTTAGTTCACAAGTTTAGGTCCCCTAAGATTCTTGGGACCTTTTACCTTAGTCACAAGAATTTTGGGAACCCATATAGAGGTGTTGCAATAAAGTTTCTTTTCCGCCCAAGTACTTTACAAACACCTCCCCTTTGCTGTTTTGCCTTCACTTCAAAGCAAGGATTTGAGTCTAACTTGCTTGCTTTTGCCTTTGATTGATAGGAGTGGCCCTTAGGAACAGCCCGCACAAGATTTTCGACTTCGACTGACCTTCTTCACAGGCTTTTGGACCATTTTCTTGGGTCTATTCGAGCCGAGGCAGTGTAGGTGACCTTCCCTTTTCTTGGGGCGCAAGATCGCCGCCCTCCCTCACGGCAGACCGCCGCTTCGCCCTCGCAGACCGCCGCCGTATTTGCGCGTGCGCTGCGCCGTGTGGCGAGAAGACAGCTCGGGTTGGCTTGTGTCCAACGCTGTGCAGGTCTCTCTGTACCTACTGTGCCTTTGCTCAAGAATTTGACACATTCAACACCATTGATCATCTTTCGACCATTGGTTTTGTTTCCATGCTTGTGTCCAAGTCCATCCTTGATTCTTGGATTTCTCCCATCAATGTAGTTGGGCCTTTTGGGAGCCTCAATCTTGTTGCTCACTGTTGCCTTGCTGGTTTCACCTTCTTTTCTTACCATAGCAGTGAGCCTAGTGATCTCTTTCTCCATTGCTTTCATATTGGCAAGGTTAGTGGCATAAGCATTCATATCAACATTATAGCATTTTCCACAACCTTGACTAGTGGAGGGAGTAGAGGTATCCTTTGTGGCTAGGAGATGTGAGTTGCTCTCACTAAGAATGCTATGTTCATTTTCAAGCTTTTTGTGCTTGTCTTGCAAATCACAATATTTCCCATTTAGGGTGACCATAGCCTTCTTAGTAAGAGCATGATTTCCTTGCTCATTAGCTAGGCTCTTTGCAAGGAAGCCACCTCACTTCTCTCAGCTACAAGAGCATCCTTGTTATCAACATAGAGCTTTTCAAGTCTATCAAGTTGACTATCTCTAGTTGCTAACTCCGCTTGGGTACTTTCTAAATCCGCCATTAGTTGAGCAAGAAAGCCTCTAGTTTTGGGATCTAGGTTTTTAGTGAGTCTAACATATTCTTCATCATCACTAGATTCATCTTCACTAGAGCTTTCACTAAGATCACTAGAGTCATCACTAAGAGAAGGAGAAGGTTTGGGTTTGATTTTACCTTCTCATGCTTGGCCATAAGACAAACATGAGTGGAGTCATTGTCCTCATCCTCATCATCTGGTCATGTTGTCGAAGAGCTTGGGTGTAGAGGTCTCTTGCATAGCAAACGTTGCAACATGGACTTCCTCTTCACTTGTCTCTTTTGTTGAGTCCCACTCATGGCCAATGTGAGCTTCACCCATGCTTCTTCCCTTTCTCTTGTAGTCTTGCTTCTTGTCCTTGCCATTGTCCTTCTTGTATTTGTTGTTCTTGTTCTCATAAGGACAATCGGCAACAAAATGCTCGGTGTCGCCACAATTGAAGCATGTTCTCTTTTTCTTGTTTGGGAATCTTCGTTGCACCATCTTGTAGCCATTTGCTTTCATCCCCTTCCCATACTTCTTCATGAATAGGGCCATGTCATCAATCTTCTTGTAATCAGCCCCATCATCTTCATCATCACTTGAGGAAGAGGTTGCATCAATATTTTCTTGCATCTTCTTCATTTCTTTGTCTAGACTTGTTGATGCTTGCTTGCTGCCCTTCATCTTGTTGGAGGAGCTTGGCTTGCTTGTCTTGGTTGCCTTGAGAGCCACATCCTTGATCTTGATGCCCTCAAGCTTGGCTTGCAACTCTCCAAGCTTTCTTCTTTCATTTGCCTCCTCTCTTTGCATGTCATAGGTGAGTAGTCTTCCAAGCACATCATTTGGAGTGAATTGTTCAAACTTCTTCTTGTCGCGAATCAAGGTGACCACTATGTCATTTCTAGGTGTGTATGCCTCAAGCATAATCTTGACAACGGTGTGGTCATCTAGATCCTCATCTCCAAATCCTCTAATCTTGCCAACTAGCACCATCAACCAGGTCAAACATTTCTTAGGCTCCTTCTCCATCAAGGATCACAAACCGGTTGAGCTTGGCCTTCAACAAGTCAATCTTGGCTTTTCTTACTTTGTCTACTCCTTCATGTGCAAGTACTAGAGTGTCCCAAATCTTCTTTGCTTCATTGACATTCATCACCCTATTGTACTCATTGCCTTCAAGAGCACTAAGGAGAATGCTTGTGGCTTGGCCGTTGATGTGGGCAGCTGCTAGCTCTTCGTTCGTCGGCTCCTTGGGGTTCACCGGTGGCTGAAATCCACTGCACACAACCTCCCAAAGACGGGGGTGAAGGGCGCTAAGATAGGCTCTCATCAAGTGCTTCCACTTGGCATAGTTGGTCCCATCGAACGGGCAACTTTCCCCGCGGGTACATTGATGAAAGACTTCTTATCGCGGTTAGTCAAGTAAGAAGAATAATTAAAGGATATGGCGGCTAACTTGTTGTTGTTGAGTTTGCCGCCCTCATCCTTCTTGCTTTCCTTCTTCTTCTTCTTCTTGTTGTAGGAGATATCATCATCTCCATCGCCGGAGCTACTTGATAGCTCACTTGACTCCGCCTCTTCTTCTTGCCTTTTCTTCTCTCTTGCTGCCCTCCTAGCGGCTCTTGCCTCACTAATCATCTTTCTTTGATCTTTTCTTTGAAGCTTCTCGGCAAGCTTGACACTAGCTTGCTCTTCTAGTCTTTTCTTTTCTCGCTCTTGCCTTCTAGCGTTTCGCCTTGCTATTCTTGCGGTCTTTTCTCGGCATCGGTGGCATCACCCTTGATGGTGCTCTCACCGGGCCGTACCGAGAAAGAAAGCTCGGCCGCTGGCCTCCACCTCCTCCACGGGGGACGGTGGACTTGCCTCCTTTGTTCGATCCCTCCGGTGCCTCCATACTTCACGCGGTGAAGCGTTATACGAAGTATCCTTGCTCCGATACCACTTGTAGGATCCGATGGAAGCCTAGAGGGGGGGTGAATAGGCTTAACCCCAAAATTGACCTGTTAAAACTTTCAGAGACAAATAAGACACAAGAGGCGCGGCACCGCCGCGTGGAACCGGACCAATGAGACAGAGAGACAGAGACGGAGAGACACTTCTCTCGGCCAGTAGCGCGGCATCGCCCGCGGATCAGCGGCACACCCGCCAGACACTGAACCGAGCACTCCCAAAAGCTAGTCCACGAGCCGGAGTTTGGTGCTCAAGGTTCCCACTTGTTCCCGCACACAAATATACCACGTAAAACCTTCCAAGGTCGGCGAAAACCCAAAGAACTAAGTAGATCGGGTCGAAGCCCTTTCTCACAAGACAAATATGCAATAAAGTAAAGGGAGAACAAGTGAGACAAGGATTTGACCCGTGGTTCACCGCGCCACACAAAGCCGGGCTACGCCCACGTTGTTGAGGTTGCCACACAAGGCTTAGCTTGCCCACCGGGCTTGCTTTTTCCCTCGTTCACAAGTCTAGGAGTTAACCCTAGAGATGTGGGGTAATGTATTGCTGTAGAGTGAGGTTACAAACCTCCCAAGGCTGCCACACGAAGGGGGCAAGCTCAAGGGCGACGCTTAGCCGTCTAGGAGCAAGCTCCAAGAGTAAAGAACCCTAGGGTTCCGGCCAAAGCGTGAACCAAATGCTCTTTTTGAGTGGGGTTAGTAGTAGATCCGGCCTCCACAAAGCGCTTTTCTTGCCTTTTCCCTCAAGATTTGATGGTGGAATCGAAATCTTTGCTTGGGGAAGGAGGAGCAACAATGGAGGAGTGAGAGAGAGCAAGAGGTCTATTTTACGGGCTTTGTCGCGAGGTTGAAGATGAAGTGAGCGAGTAACCGTTGGGGAGGGGTAGAATGGGTATTTATACCCCACGGACCCAACGGTAGGATTTAAGCGCGGCCTTCGCCAAGATCGACACGCTGGCATCGCCGCGCCAACCCGACAAAGAAAAAGGTGAGAAGCAAGTGGAAATGCCGGGCCGGGTCGGGTTTGAGTCGAGTGTTGTGTCCGGATTTGATGTTTAGAGCACTTGGTCCATGTGTACCCGAGAATCCTAGGATCCTCTTAATAGTAATGGCATTTCCTAAACTCAAGATTCAAAAATATAAAATAATTTAAACGCCTTGAGCCTTAAACACCACCATCTAGCTTATTTGGTACTTTTGGACCTGTTCATCAACTCCATATTTTAATCCCTCGCATGTCATCTTCGTAAAACTCATTAGTCCCCTAATTCGGTGGTCATCAACGCCAAAACCCACTTAGAGCTTGATTGCACTTACAGAGCTAAGGGTAGAGTGGCAGGATGGCAAGGTCGACCGGTGAATATTGCAGGCCTGAAGATCTCTTGTTTGGTTTTGGATAATTAGTGACACCTAAAGACTAATCTCTCGATGCTAAGTGGCTACTAGATTGGAGATTGGTCATGACAAGTTGGAGCATGGTGATCATGGTTGATGGATCGAGGTGATCCAAAAGATGATCAAGCGTCCAACCTGAGGAGGTTTGGAGATCAATTGTCCCCAAGGCAAAGGTATAACCATAGGGCTTTTGATTTTCACACTCAAGACACCATAGAGGGTGTGAGTGATTATAGGATCGATAAGCCATACTATAAAGAGGGGAAACTTATCGCACATATCGGTCCTCATGTGCCTTTAGGTTCAAAATTCATTTGCATGCATTCTAACCTAAAGAGCTAACTCCGCACTTGTCGAAAATGGTTTCGAAAATGCTAACACATGGTGTCGGGGTGTTCTTCAACGTGTCGGCAACAAAAATCAAGTGGCGGAAGTCGGTTTGGAGCAAAGGCGAAGAAACGGCAACACAACGACGGAATTTCGCTCAGAGGCGACCGGACGCGGTGACCGGACCGCGACCAGGAAGCATGCAGATCCGACCGGACGCTCCGTGAGTGGTTCCGGTCGAGTTTCTGAGAGCATGTTTTTGGGGTCTCGGACAGAGGATTGACCGGACGCATGCACCGGATGCATGATTCCTCGACGGGGACGCATGCGCAGGGGTTCTAAATTTGGCGGGTTGGGTTTGTGGGTTCTAAGGACTCATCAACTGGACTCATGGACGAAGTCCGGTCGGCCGCGCCCGGTCGGCCGAATGAGAATTGCATGTTCCTCCCCAACGGCTCCATTTCGTGGTGGAGCCTATTTATACCCCTTTGGCCGGCCATTGCTCTCTCTCTTGGTTATTTTAATCACTCCTAACATCCTAGAGATGAGCAACAACCCTCCCTCTCTCTCATTCTTGCTTGTGAGCTTCATTCTTGAGAGAAGAGGTGATCCAAGTGCATTTGCATCGAGTTCTTGTATCTAGAGGCACTTGGGGATCGTAGTGAGCCGGTTGGTTTCTTGTTTCTCTTGGAGACACCGCTCCTAGCCGGCTTGGTGAATTGGTGGAGGCGTTGGCAAGAGTTGGTGATTGTTCTTGGCCACCTCCGGGCGAATTTGTGAGAGGATCATGCACTCCTCATCGGGAAGACAAAGTGCAAGGAATACATTGCTCGTGCTTTGGGTACCTCACTTGTGAGTGGTGTGTTGAGGCTAGCAAGGGCACCGCCTAGCTCAAACACCATCCTTGTGTTGGTCGGCACAACCGAAGACTAACTTGTCTGTGTACAAGTGAACTCCGGGTCAACACATCGACGTGTTCATTGTCTTGGTGATTGGCTCCTCATCTTGTGTTGATTGGTTGTCAATCTTCCTCCCGGTGATTGGTACATTGCCTCTACAAGTTGGTATATCGCTCTTACTCTTGTATTTACCTTTCTAGTTTACTTTGAGTAGAGAGCTAGCTTTGCTTTGTGTAGTTGCTCTTGCTAGCATAAGGATCATATTAGGATTGTTCGCTAGATAGAGTAGTGACATAGACTTTGAGTGATTTAGAGATCATAGTATATTTAGTCTTGTCACTAGAAGGCTTGTAAGACCACTAGAGCTAGCGCAAACCGCACATTTGCCATTTGTTATACTAATCGGTTTGTTTAGTTGAGTTTGTAGAAAAATTTTATAGGCTATTCACCCCTCTCTCTAGCCATCTAGGACCTTACAAGGCCGTCGGGAACTTATCAGATCAGTCATCAACTCTCTGCCAGTGTATCTACTTACAGTGATCAAGGCCCCCAAAAGCTTCCTAAAGGAGTTTGATAAGCTAGCAAGGCGCTTTCTGTGGGCAGGTGACAAGGAGATCTCGGGAGGGAAATGCAAAGTAGCCTGGCCAAAGGTATGCACCCCTACTCTCAATGGTGGGCTTGGAATCATTGAATTAGAAAAGTTCAGCCCGAGCCCTACGCTTATATTTGGCCGTGGCACTCTTGGGACCCCTCGGATAGGCCATGGAAAGGACTCGAGCTACCGATTGACAAACATGATGAAAGCCTATTCAATGCGGCAACCAAGGTAGTAGTGGGGAATGGAGGAAGAGCCAAGTTCTGAACCTCTCGTTGGATGCTCGACGAGGCACCTGCAATCATGTTTCCGGCCCTCTTCAAGCACACAAAGAAGAGAAAGAAACGAACTGTTCTTGAAGCTTTGACAGATGACAGATTGGGTTTTAGAGATGTTGATTACTGAGAATGACTGCTATAGTGATCCAAAAATTTATCTCACTACGGGTTAAGCTACAACAAGTAAACTTGCAACCGGACATACAAGACCAAATCATTTGGCTTCACTCGGCGGACGGACAATATAAATCTTAAATCATACATACAAGCCGCAGTTCAATGGGATGACCCTCTCCAAAGACAGCGAAAATCACGTGGAAGACAAAAGCTCCTCCGAAATGCAGGTTCTTCACTTGGCTTATGCCGCAAAATCGAATTTGGACAGCAGCTCGTCTCATGCTTAGGCAATGGCCAAATGACTACCATCGACTTTGTGTTAGAAACCTCGAAACCACCTCACACCTGTTTCAAGAATCCCGCTTCTCAAGATCGGGCCTGGGACAAATTTGGCACATGGGCAAGGAATCAAAACCCGGAAAGGAAAGCAGATGGCGCGGCAACAACAACCTCTTGCCGATTGGTACTTGAGCATAGCAAACTCAGGTCGCCAACAAATCAGAGACGGCATCCGATCGGTGGTTATGCTGACTGTATGGGAAATTTGGAAGGAACGAAATAACAGGGTCTTCAACAGGAATGCAAGGGCGGTCGACGATGTAGTCAACTCCATCCAGGATGAAGCGAGGCTATGGGCTACAAAGCGGGCAACAAAGCGATGGATTCCTTACTCAGTAGCTTTTCTTCCAATGTAGACAATAATATTTTTCATGTAAATTAGCCCTTAGGTAGGCAGGGGTGGCCGGGCAAGCTTATCTTGCACGGCAAAATGGCGCACCTTGCGCTTTCCTTGTAAATTTTACGCTCTTACTTATCAATGAAAGCCGTGTAACGGATCTTTCGAAAAAAAAAGTGGAGTGTTTTTTTTTTTTTAGATGAACCAATTGGAGCTTAGGGGTGTGTTTGGTTGCACCTATTTAGGCAAGCCGGGCTTAGTTGGGCCAAGATTTTCATGTTCGGTTGCAAAATCTAGCTCCCAAGCCGGCTCCCCACTACGCGACCGTACCGCCTTAGCCGGGCTTAGCGGGAAACGGCCGGGGTGGGCGTGCTAGCTAAGCTCGGCTTGGGCTAGCGCAAGTCCTCGATTCGTCTCACCTCCTCACTCTCGCATCACCTCCGCTCCACCGCGACCCCACCATGGGCCGCCAAGCCATGGCTCGCCACCAACCCCACCCCCGGCGGACTCGGCCGCCGCCGCCGCCGTCGGTCGCCATTTTGCCCGCCGCCGCCGATGACAAAGACCTGGGGCAGCTGACATGTGGTGGCGACGATGCTGCCGCCGCGAGCGCGCGAGGAAGACCACGGCGAGATCCGGCACGGTGCGGTGACGGCGGCATCCGCTTTCGTCGTCGTTGCCGCCTGGAGGTCCCGCAGCCTGGCCGACACACGGGGCTGCCGCGTTGGGAGAAGACCGCTCGGAGGTCCCCCTCGCCCTGGCAGCGACGGATCTACGAGAAGACCGCGACACGGGGCGGAGATCGCGGCAAAGACAGCGGAGATTCGCCGCCCCGCTCGCGGGCGCCGCTGTTCTCGAGCACCGCAAATGACGCGACGGGCGCGCGTCAGCGGCGCGGACACGCCGCGGCGCCCGACCGCTCGACTCGACAAAGGCGGCTGGGCGCTGGGCGAGCGCGTGCATGCCTCGCCTCAAAGAAAGAACACGCCGATGAGGGCGCTGTCACCACTCCGGCCGGAGCTTGGCCTGGAGCAACCCGAGGGAGCGATTGAGAGGGCAAGGGCGAGCTGCCGGAGAGTGAGCGAGGATGCGATGGATGGCCGCGGCGAAGCAAAGGAGATGGTTGTGATGGTTGTGTGTTGTGTCGTTGTTCTTTGTGTCGCTGCTTTCGGCTCTTCATTCATGACGTTCATTCAAAGAAGATGGTCGTGCCCATGGCGTTCATTCAAAGGAGATGGCGTCCCTTGGTGCCCATGGCGTTCATCTCTGCCGTGCCTCGTGCCCGCCATGCTCGCCTTTGTCGCCGCCTTCCGGGCGTGCTCAATGAGGAAGCCCACCACTTGTTCGACTAAATGACTCAAAGGTGGTAACATTACCGATTTGGAGAAGGGGTAATCGTATCAAAATAAATCGACAACCAAACACACTCTAGAGCTAGTCAGGTTTAGACAACACAAGCAACCAAACAAACCGGGTCCCGACTTGCTAGAGCCGGCTTGAGCTAACCTGGCTTAGTTGAGCTAAGCCGGGTTTAATAACTAGGAAATGAACCAAACACACCCCCCGTAAAGTGCGTGACAATTTGGATTTCCCACCGCTTCCCAGTAGCAAAAAAATAAGGCCCATTGGAGTTCTTTTCTGCAGGCCCGATTAGATATTGCTTGTGTGGGAACCCGGACTGCAGAGACTCCTCTTGGCAACGGGCAATGCCCGCGCGGATAGTAAACTACCAGATCCGCGCCCGCGAGATTATTCTGTGCCCGCGCCCGCGCCCGCGACCCGCGACGGGCATGAAATTGTGCCCGCGCCCGCTACCCGCTGGCAAAAACGTGCCAGCTGGCATACCGCATACCCGCGGGCTATATTGCTGGGAACTTGGTCGCGGCAAAGACTGGGAACTTGACCGGACAGCAAAGAACACCGGGAACCGTGGATCCGCGAGTAGCAGCACCCGTGAGCCTCGGTGGCGGCGTTGGCGAGTGGAGGCCTGGAGGGGGAAGGAGCGGGGCGGAGATCCCGCGGCCGGGCGAGCACAAAGACCACCTCGAGTCCTCGACCGCGAAAGCACAGCACCACCGCGAGGAAGAACAGGAGGAGGGCGCTGCCGCTAGCTGGGGGAGTGGGGAGCGGAGGGGGAGGAGCCGGCGCCGCGAGGAAGAACAGGAGAAGGCGCTGCCGTGGGGTGCTCGCCGCTGTGGGTGGGGAGGCACGCTTCGCCGGAGTGCGGTGGGGGGCGGCGCGCTCGCGGGACGGGCGGAGTGGGGTGGGGAGACGCGCGACGACGACCGGGCGGCGGGAGACGCGCGCGACGCGACCGCAAATCTTCGCTTACAAACTAGCAGACCTTATGCTGCAAAGGTTTGTCCCAATAAAAAGCCTCGGAGGCAATACCTTGTTCATTGAAGGCAGGAACATAAGTGTTTCCTCCAAGATACTGCATACGTTCAAGGGTGACAATGTTGTCTACTTCACTGGCAGCAGGATTGTGCAATACCACCTTGATAGTGACAGCTTGTCAACAGCAGTCGATGATTGCAGCCTGGTTGGCCATGGAGCAGGAGCTAGTCCCCTCGTCCTATACATCTTCAGCTGCTGCATTACCTTTCCATGGTATGTGTGCTTCATTTCCTTTCTACACACTTTCCCGCTACCATCAGTATTGTGCGTTGGGTCTCACTACCGTTAGTCTTGTACTTTGGGCCTATAGCTGCTAAATTTTTTCCGTCATGTGCTTACAGGAGCAGGGGAATATTATTCAAAGTGGAGCGTTCGTGGATTATGAATTGAGGGGAATAGGAGGAACATGAAGGGCAAGTTCAACCATAACGAGTGCTTCATACCTTGTTTCCTATACCAAGTTTGGTAAAAGAAAGTTTAAATTCTGAATTCCAAGCTTACAATGTAACAATAGAGGAACTGTTCCTTTTCCCTGGTCTAGTATGGCTTTTTTTTTGTTGCTGTGCGTTGCAATTCACATGCTGTTTGCGTGCTTTATTTATTTGTTGTGATCTATTGATACTTGTGGGATTTTAGCTTTAGGTATTTGACCTTGAGATATGCAGAGCTGTTTGCATAATGACTGATGATGAGTTTGTGTATGTTGTTGGAGAAAAGGATACTAAGATATTTGCAGATTAGTTTATACCTCTTTCTGAATATATCCACTAACAGGCACTTATTTCGATGATGTGTGCCCATAAACGATGGGAATGAGCAAGAAACAATGCTTGAGTCTAGTGGTATGTTGCAAATCTACAAAAATGTTTTATATTAATGGTCAAAACTACTAGTGATTCTAAAACAGTTTATTGCTTTGATGGTATGGAGTAATGCTTTTTGTGCTTTATGTCCAATTGTACTGATTCAATTGTTATAATAATTCATTTAACACGATCTTCTACTCATGCCCATTTTCCAGGCGTAAACCCACAAGTGGTGAAACTGGCTACCTGTTACCCTGCATGACAAGGATATACGATAGGACTACTTTGACAAGCACAAACATTACCATTCCTTCCATTATGCTATAACTTTGGCAGTACCTTGTAATATTAAGCCGGTATAGTTACAAATATTTATCTATGTGCTGCATTCTCGCACCGTTGAGCTGTGGAGCTGTGGAGGCGTGCCACAAAATTGGCGCTGGGGCCCACCTAGATGCCGGTGGGCGCTCAGACACGAGTGCGCGCTCCTGTAATTAACTTTTTTTTTTTAAATTAGATAGATAATAATATGTCAATTTTAATTATCTTGACAAGTTCTTGGTAGCGGTAGACTCTATTTCAGCATTTGAGATTGATTTGCGATAAGTAAATATTCGAATTGCTGTTTAAGTCTCTTTTACACTAATTTGAATAAGTGCTCCGTATTTATATGTACCGATAAAATTGCCAATAAGGCGTTGCAACGGGAAGAAATCTATCATTTAACAATAGAAAACCATGACCAAAATAATACTTATCTATTTGTGTTTCATTATTTTTATTAAATTTTAATTCTATAATTTATTTTGTAATGCCCGACATCTATAATATAATAAGTTAATGTTGGCAATAATATGATAATGTTCTATTAAGCCTGTGTCACTTAATCCTTACGACTTTTCTTTTACAGAACTTATAAATATATGTAATTCTAATATCTGATTAAAGTCAACTAAAAAGTTAGTTGTTGACGTGATAAGGATTTGGTTTGTTAATATATTTTTATTACGGGTATGGTGTGGTCGTACTAATGTATGCAAATATACTTTGTTTTATTTTAAATATAATAGCAAATGTTCCCGTGTGTTGCTACTTGGTTAAAAAATATCTTTTATTTTTAGCAGCGATGAATATAAATTTTGAACAATAATTTATGGTACATTAGAAGCAAAGTATATGATTATATTTTTAATATCATTGTCAATATCGTGACCAGTGAGATCAAATATAGCATGTTCCAAATTATAAGGGGCAACTTTTGGAAAGGCTAATCTTAATTTCTTGTGGACCAACGTCATATAGACTGTGATAAATAAATAAATATCGCTAGTGGTAGAAACTGAAGAACATCGACAATATCTTTTTTTTTCTTTATATTTTCCTTTTTTTTATTTTTTTTCTCTCAGATTTCTCTTTTCCTGGAGCGCCTACCAAAAAGGAAGAAACGCAAGATGAAGTGAAACAGAGCGCCTATCAAAACCCTTGATTAAAATGAGACCTTTTTCGTCACCAGAAAGTAGAGATGGGGGAACGATATCGATTCTTCACCTGATGGTCCCCACAGCGCTGACACGTTCGCCTGCAACAAGTTACGTGTAGCCCTGAAGTCGGAGCGGACTATGTGTCGTGAGATTTCCATCCGAGCAAATGGGCCGTAACTGGGCTGAAAGCTAGCGAATAGAAGGATTATATTAGGGATTAAAGGAACATACATACGGAACCGTCCTGGAACAGCACGGGTCAAACAACAGGACTTCTTGGACACAAAGGCGCGGACGGAAACACAGGTGGGGGTAGGCAAAAAAAAAGGTGAACGGGAAATTTTCTCTTTTTATTAGTAGGTATAGATACAGATGTGTTGTATATTAGATTATTTGTATACGTGATCAACTAGATGTTGCTAATTATCCATTTTATATTATTATAAATTGCATCGATTTAAAATATTTGTGGATGATTCAATTCATTCGACACTATCGAACCTATGGTCAACCGGTTCTAAATGGTTGGATAGTGAGTCATCGAACTAATAGTCTAGCTGATTTAGTTTCTCGTCCAAGCGTAATAACTATGGGTTTGATTCTCCAAATAAAAGACCTGCCGAACTTGTTCTAAAGGTGAGTTGTCGTATATTTTGCCATCGTTGATTCGATTGCAGTTTTGGAAGGTGGCTGATACATACCTAGGGTATATACGCATCTACTTGCTCCGTCCTAGAATATAATATACTGTAACTTTTCAATTTGTACTGAAATGTACGACACTATACTTGGTTTCTATATATGGTGTAACTTGGCAGAGTTTGTTAGAAAGAAACAATGGTATTAGGAGAAACTCCTTAATTCGGTTTAATTCATAGGTGCATGTGTCATTTGAGTATTCTTAGGGCAAATACATAGTCATATGTTGGTAGTCTCAAAGGAGAAGAGAGAGGAAGGCAAGACAAAAGAAAATTGGTTTTGTTTCATGAAGCAGCTGGCTCATGAGCAAAAGAATTGAAACTATGAGACAACTATTTTACTACGGTACAATTTAATGCCACCATACAATTCACAAAGTTTCTTTTGTTAATCGCATAAATTAAACGAAACAATTAAGTTGATATGTGCCAATTTAAAAGATAGTTGCCCAATCGTTTTACCTGAGGTTATTTATCTCTCTCTCTCTCTCTCTAAGACAAATACTTATCCTTAACTCTCTTTTTTAATGTATCGAGGACCGGTGAGCTTGGCGAGCCTCACTGTGATCTCCCACGAGTTCACAGAGTTCCTGTCGCGTCCATTTGTCAGCATCGGCTACCCTTTCCTCTGTCCCTGTGATATTTAAGCATTGCTTGGATTGCTTTGTGTTTGAACAAGATGTATGATTTTTTTGTTTTGTTTGGAATTTTTATTCAGTTTTTTTGTTTGGAATTTTTAAACAATTTTAGGCATTAATTACTATTTACTCTTGCATTTACCTCTCTCGAGCACTGCGAGTTCTAATTTATAATCTGTCTTGGCATCCATTCATGAAACTATACACTCCCTCCGTATCACAATGAGAAAACGTTTACAACAGCGACACGGTCTTCAAAGCACAACTTTGACTTCTCTTTTCTATAAAATATTTATTAAAAAGTTCTATATGTATATTTTTATAAAAATAATTTTCAAGACAAATCTATTGATATAATTTTCACATTTCCAAACCCAAAGACTTAAAAGTTATTGATGATTTATATTCTCAATATTTGACCAAAACCTTATCCAAAACGTCTTGTAAATGCGATATGGAGGGAGTAATTTACATAAAACAAAGAAGTTGGCGAAGGTTACAAGTACATAACATTTGAAGCATTCCTCAATTCTGCAGTATTTTCCAAGGATGACATTATTAGACTTTCTGAACTGTGCATTCTCTTGCCATCATTGAGGAAATTACTGGGAAATTTGTTGATGCCACCTAATTCAGGTATGCCTTATTCTTGTCATTCTGTTGGTACTCCTAAATGGGGCATTTTCATCATTAAAGCCCAATAAACTCTAGCTTATGCTGGCGGTGTGCGCTATAAACTTCAGCTTTGAGAACATACCTATTGGTAGTAGTTTTAGAGGGCAGCCACACCATGTTGGACTCTTTTATCTGTAAATTTCGATCAAGGGCACTCATTTACTTGTTGCACTTTTACCAGCCCTCCCCTTTCCAAGACAAATTAATAGATTCAATCAGCAGGCCAGAAGTTATTGAATGTCGTTGGGGGATACAAATGAAGGGTGCACAAGATTAAAAAACAGAGCTAAGTTTTTGTTTCATCCAAAGTGACACGTACAAAGCCGACCGAGCTCATGGTATATATAGTTGTAACTCTTGGACCTCAAGTTTCAAAAAAAAAAACTCCTGGACCTAACTGTTAATTGTCGTTTTATTCCCCTAATTTTGTCTTACATGTCTTTGTTTGCCTATATGACTGCTTCTTGTGTTTTTTTTTTCTTTTGATTTTTTTATAGCACTGAAATTTCCCTTTTATCCAAAGTGATACATAGCTGACTGAGCTCATTATTTATAAGTTGTAACTCTTGGACCTACTCTATTTTGTGCCCAATAGGGGAGACTAGTAACTGTTAATCACTCAGTATAATCCTTGGTCCTTGTCCGTTGCGTGCTGAGCATCCACCAGGCGCGGCGTTGAGCATCTCACCATTACTTCCCCTCCACCCGATCCCTTGCCGTAAATTTGCAGCTCTGCTAGTGCTATAGATACTCCGACTCGGAGCTGATCCACCAGACTCGTAAGTTCACAACGTACTACTAGGAGTCTAGGACATGATGCGCCTGTCTTCTCCGCTTCTTCATACGATGTCGTCGGTGTCTTGCGGTCCTCCTGCCGGTGCGGCGGCGCCTCTCCCTCGATCCGTGGCCATGGCAAGACGGCGGGGGCCGGCGGCGCACCTCGCCGCCGTGACAGTGGCGCACGCGCGTCTCCCGGGGTGCTGCTCTCGATGCCGCCCAGGACGACGACCGAGAGCCTGCGGACGACGACGACGGCCTCTCCGCAGTTCCCGCCACCGTGCCTCATGGTCATGCCTCCGCGGCCGTCCTCCTCCATGCTCCGCCGCCGCGCGGACTCCGACGACGAGAGGCGGGTCGCGCACAAGGAAGAGAGCGATGAGATGGACGAGCGGCCGCCGCAGCAGGCGATGGTCCGCGTCGCCTTTCTTCACGTCGCCGGAGACGTGCATGCTTCCCACCGCCCAACCGACGCGCCGGAGCCAGTAGCAGCCTCGGTCTAGCATGATGACGTGCTGTTGCAGCTACTGGTGACACCATGTAATTTGTATGTGCAGGAGGGGTTTGCGACTCAGTAGTCACTTATGTATGGACTGTGACGCTTACATAATGTTTAGTAGCACTATGGCATAATGCGGTTGCGAATTAATTCAATCCATTTCCAAACAAGATATTCTGAAAATAAAAAGATTTGAACAATGGACTTGAGTGAAGTTTGTTTAACCTGACGGTGGGAATGATCGAATGTACAAATTTGACTGCTGCTGCTTGCTGTTCCTGTGATAATGATGGTGGGCAGGATGGAAGAGAACATTTCCACCCCTGCTCCTGCTCCAAGCATTCAGATTGGCAAAAGCTTGGAGTTTAACTTTGCCTTTGCAGCAGGTAAAATTTTCTGGTTCAGAAAAAGTAGGTAAAGCCAAAACCACATTCACTAGCAGAGAAACGACTTTCGGTTCACACATTTACTCTTGGTTGAGTTTAAGTCTGTGACTAAAAGGAGCATTATTGCCGGCATAGACACCTAAGGCCCATTTGTCCCGGTTCGTAATACCAACTGAGACTAAAAGTTATCATTTAGTCTCGGTTAGTGTTATCAACAAGGACTAAAGGTTGGTATTAGCAATCCGGACTAAAAGTCTCCTGCCCGGGATTAAAGACTCCTCTATGGATCAATTCAAAAGGAGAGCACCCTGGATTTTGTCACAGTGGTGTGTAGCTGAGTTGGTAAGTAATCTACACCGAGTGGTTTGGATCTCACACACCATAGAGAGGCCTCCATTTAGTCTCGGTTGCGTGATCCAAGACTAAAGACTAGGAACTTTGGTTGTGTGACCCAAGACTAAAGACTACACTACTACATAATTGATTTTACGAAGTGTTTGGAAATGATTTTCCGTGGCGGGCTTTTAAAAAACCGCCACGGTTAATATCTCGATTAACCGTGGCGGTTATTTTTTATTAACTGTGGCGGTTTTAATAACCGCCACGGAAAATCAATTAACCGTGGCAGACTTTTTATAAAAACCGCCATGGTAAATGAAGCCCACGCCGGCCCGATATCATGGCTCGCGTATATATACCGGAATTAGGGTTTTCCACCACTCATTCACTCAGTCCACCTCCCCTCTCTCTCTCTCTCTCTCTCTCTCTCTCTCTCTCCTCCCTCTCTCGGACACCTCTCTCTCAACCCCACCTCGTCTCCCCGATGGCACCGGCCCACCACATCGATCCACCACGGTTCCGTGCGCGGCCCCTTTCTCGCGGCGGCGCGTGGGGCGCGCGCGGATCGGCAGAGGCGAGCGCCGGGCGGCTTGGATCTCTGGCGGCGCGTGGGCGAAGCGGACATGGCGCCTTGGCGGGCGGTGCACCGCGAAGCGGCAAGTGGCGCTGGCGGACAGTGCGGCGAGGAGGCGCGCCTCCCGGCTCACCTGGCACGGGCGGCGTCCCTCCGGCGGCCGGCGGCGGCGAAGCGAGGATTCGTCCCTCGGCGGCGGCGCGCGGGCATGCGGACCAGCGTGGAGCTCGCGGCCAGCGGATCGGCGCCGCGGCGTGGGAGGTCGTCTGGTCGTCTCCTCGGCGGAGCTCCCCTAGCCGGGCGGCTCTCGGGGCCATGGCGGCGGCGGTGGCAAGCGGATCCGGCGTGGGATCTCGCGGCGGCGGCCAGAAACCCCTAACGGGCCCGACGGGTTCAGATCTGGGCCCTCGGGCCCGTTAGGGTTTCAGATTCAAATTTTTTTTTTTTTATTCTATTAACGGTGGCGGTTACCAAAAACCGCCACGGAAAATCCTATCATTTTCCGTGACCTTCCATTGGTGGCGGACAAAAAACCGCCACGGAAAATCCAAAAAGTCCGCCACGGAAAATCGTTATGTAGTAGTGCTAGGAACTTTAGTCCCGGTTCCCAAAACGAGAGTAAAAGGGGTTGGGAACCGAGACTACATCTAGCTTCTCTACTAGTGATCATTGGCTTTCTTCTTACAAACATCTCCCTTTCTATAGTTTTTTTTATTTTTTTTATCACTAGGAAATATGCCCGCGTGCGTTGCAACGGGTAACATTATATTATGATATAATTACTTTTTAAATCCACAATTAACATTATATTATGGTATAATTACTTTTTGAAATCCACAATTCACATTAGAGTATTATATCATAGGAAATAATTACCTTTTAAAACCACAATTCACATTAGATCTAAACATTGTTTAGCTTCCTTTGAAGAAAAAGGAAACCCTTAACCTTTGAGGTTTGTAATAACTATCTTATCTTAATATAAAGAAGTCCTTAACTTGGAGCAAGATAACTCGTTGCCGCGCGGCTGTTAATGACCTTCTCAACATCCATGTCGCTGGGCCTGCCCGAAGCCCCCGACGATGCATGACGACGACCAACAACGATTGGTGTTGGCCGAAGTACACCGAAGCTGCGACCGTAGTATGGAATTCATCTTGAATTTGGTGAATCGGTTGCTTCGGTTACGATATTTTCTGTTTGGCGTTGTGTGCTAGTAGCACATATATATAGGACAAAAAGAAGCTAGATTAGGTAATCTCCAATCCGGTTTGGATTCGAGAGTTTTGAGAATAGAATTCGATGTTAGATAAGAGTTCCAATCCTATTTGGTAGGTATAGATATAGATAGGTGTCGTAGTTGGGAGATTAAATATACAAATCTTAGTTGGATGAAACCGTAACCGAATCAATCTCTTTAGCCGAGTCCGGTATAAATACGGAAGGGAGGAAAGGAGAGGTGAAAGGAAATGATGGTGAAAAAAAAAAGTGACGTAAATTTTCTCTCTTTAATAGTAGGTATAGATTAGTTATCGTGTTAATCGCCGCAATCTCACGATAAAATGGAAGAACTTGTGAACCATTAGCCCATTATGTGTCCACTTTCGTTTTCCTCTCCCACCCACCCCAACCCCTGTTTTTAGCAAAACTAAGGCCTAAACCTCCTCTTCATGTAATCGTCTTCAACCTCAAGCTGCTCATAACCTTTGTGACAGAGCCGACCAATTTATAAGAAATCAAGTATAATTCGCAATCACCGAAGCAATCGCAGATCTACACTTGAGTCCATATAAATATAAACGATATTCCGGAAATCTCGAGAGTGATTTCAAACTCATCAACAACACAACAGGATCGTTGAGCTCGGTAGTAAAAATTCGCAGGTATTTCAAACCAAATTCGATATATTAAACATCGAGTCGAAGTATAATTTATTACAAACTCAGGTTCATTGTAACGGAAGCAAAGTAGTTTGAAAACCAAATAGTCTTTTAGCGGAAACAAATATAAAGTAGTGCCAGTAGATAGTCATCCTGTAGCGCAAAGATGAGACGGGGATACAGATTTGCCTTGCCCCCGGCCTTACTCTTCATCAACAGAAATGCAGACAAGTCTTACAAGAACCATGGTAAACATGCTCACCCGCAACAACGGGAATTAAACCCCGAGTACAAAATACTCAGCTAGACTTACCCGGCCCAAAATAAAATAAAAGACTCCAAGGATCATGCTAGGCTTTATCTGGGGTTTAGCTGACTCACATTATTTTCACAAATAAAGTTGTTTAGCGAGCCTACTCATACTACTTGTATTTTTCCAAGTTAACAGGGGTTCTTAATTAATTACATAACATAGATCCTGTATAGTTAAGATTAATCATTACTCAAGTAGAATAAATAAAAAGATAAGTAACTTGATCAAACTTATATCATTTTGCACATGATAATAACATATATTGTAGTAATTAGACTACATTGCCGTGGAAGCATCCCGGGTTCTCACTATCCAGGAGAGATGGCGATTCGAATCGATTGCAAACCAGCTGGCGAATACCCTGACACACACCAAGTCTACTTTGCAAAGGCAGACCCGATTACTCCCAAGACGTTACGGGACGTAAAAGTCTCGGTCTTGCCGGCTACCCCCTCCTTCTCGGGTACCAAGTGAGCGAAACAACGAGGACGACGCCATCGTGCGCATCTTCTTGCACCCAATTAAATCCCCCATCTACCATCACCAAAGGAGGAGCGATAAAGCGAGCATGGCCGGCCCCTAACATTCTTGCGAGCTTCGTGGCTCACGACCCGGCGGAGCCTACTAAATGCCAGGTACGTTCAACTTCCGACCACAGCCCGACAAAGTATGAGTCCTTAATTGATTAGGTGGAAGGACCACAATATCCACCCAATCTTGCACGTTTTAATTTATCGGGTTCTCAAGAAGCAGCCTTGACAATCACCCATGTGATTGTTCACAACATATCCTCAAGTGACCGCAATCACCGCTTCATCGCAAACATGGTACCGAGCATTAACCTAGACCTCTATATAGGATAGGGCAACTTTCAGCAAGGATCATAATGCATCAACGGTTTCAACCATTTCCCTAAACTTAATGCAGGAAACATATAAAAGACTCAAGTCAAATTAATTGAAAGAATTAGGAAAGGGCGGAATGCTCAGGGGTTTGCCTCGTAGGAACGCTACTGAACGTGCTCCGGACACTCGGTCGGCTCGTCGGCCGACCCTTCTTTCCCGGTGACTCCTCCTAACTGCACTCCCGGATGGAACAGCTCCCCGGCTCCTCGATCAGCTCCTCCGTAACTTCCCGATCCCGAGATGATGCATATGATGGAGAAAAGACATGATTATGATTACATAAATAACAACTAGCGTAAAGTGAAATATGTATGATGGATGGATGCTTCATGATGCAAGCTATTAATAAGTGCATATCTCTTCCGTAGAAACATAACTTAATCTACACAAGAAACCCTAATAACCTACATCAAGCAACACCCTAACTCCCTAATGACAGAAAATGGCAGCTTGACATGCTGTCACTAAAAAACAATCATACAAGGAGTTCTACAACTCCAAATTCAGTGAACTAGGACTCTATGAAAAGCTAACAAAATTTCCTACAAAACATTCCACATTGTCCAGAGCTGAATCTGAACCTATTTGCCTCGAAAATAAGGAAAACAGAGGCTCTGTTTTCAACCCAAACATCACATACAACCTCCATAACTCCCAAACTACTCATGCAAATTATCTCAAACTTAACCAGCAAGTAAATCAAGTAATTTTCTATCAAATAAACCTACTGGACACGTCAAAAGATAATCTAAAGCACATAAAATGACATGCCCTAGCAAACACTACACTTGCACCCTATAATTAAATAAAATGCTAGAACAAGAAAATGTCAAAACTGCTAAGCTGACCAAACCAAGCTTACTAACAGATCATAATCATGCTAGGAACACATAATAAAAATACTAATACACATCACCTTCATATAAGCATATATTTCTAGCCTATTTTCCATGCACCACAAATATGATAAATACATAACCACTTCAGAAAATTCTACAAAAATTACCAGAGCATCTTACTAGAATATAACAACTACCATAAAAATCTCATGGCAAGATCATGCTTATACAGTCCTAAACAAAAATAACAAGTTTACACCAAACCTATGCATGAAAATACTTTGTACTATAAAAAGTGTCAGACAACAGATTTCTGAGTATGAAAAGCTTCTAAAACCTATCAAACACAAGCATACCAAGTTTCACACTCAAAACCCTAATATTTATTTTTCTATGAATTTCTAAAGATCACATGATAGAAAGCACATAAATAGAAAATCACATTTCTTCTACAGAACATACCATGCATGATATTTTTCCTAGACTCTACTCACAAAAACAAGCACTTTTCACACAGGAAGCATATTTTTATCTTGTACCAATTAAAAGATATGATTTTCTCCAATTTCCATGCATTTCTAGCCCTAAATAAAACTCTATATAAAAGTTCTCATAAAATAGGATTTCATATTTTTATACTGTAGCCTATCCTCTAACAAACATGGCAAAATTTGTTTCACTCAAAATGGACTCAAAATGACCAAGTTATGAATTTTCTAAGCATTTCATTCAAATCTGAAAAAAACAGAAAAGAAAAGGAAAAAGAAAATCAGGCGGGGTCCGCGTGTCAGCGACACAGAAGCAGGGCACGGCGGCGGCGGGCGGCGGATCGGCGGCGGATTTCGCCGGCGATGACCAAAACATGCAACCAAATACTCTAATCGACACTACAGCGATGAGGCAAACACGATGGTGCCCTTGGTTTGCGCCGAAACCGACCAAAACGGCGACGCGGCGGCGGCGGCTCAAGGGCGGCGCTGGTGACGGCGGACCGGCTGTTCTCCGGCGAAAGGCGGCGAACTGATGGCCGTTCTCGACTCTCCTAGGCTCAACAAAGGACATGCAAGCAAGCTAGAGGCCTAACGGAGCAACGACGGCGAGAAGACGGACCTGGCGGGCGGCGGGGCCACGGGCAAGCACGTCGGGCGACGGCGGCGTGTCCCGGCGAAATGGCGACCGTATCTACTCATCCAGCTAGCCCACAAGCTCAAGCACATCTAGGCGGAGCTAAACACGAAAAAGAAAGACCCGAGCTCGATCCGTGAGCTCTGCCGCAGTTTGCCCCAACGGCGGCCATGGCGGCTCGCCGGCGGGCGCCGGGCGGACGGAAACGAGGTGCTCACCATGGTTTTTACCCTCGATTCGCCGATGGCTTCGTGTAGCACATGATGGGACGAGGCTAGGGCTGTGATTTGTGCGGTTTGGCTCGACGACGGCGACGGAACGCGGCGGTGGCGCCGGGCGGCGGGCGCGTTTTTGCCGCGAGCGGCCGGGGCGGCGGGGTGGGAGTGAGGCTAGGGTTTCGGTCGGCGCGGGCGCAGGTTTTAAGGTGCGGGCGGGCGCGTGGGTCCAGGCCGTACATCGGCGGCGGGTGTGCAACCACTTCGCCACGGGCGCCGTCGGCCGGCGGCTGGCCGAAACCTCCCCCCCCCTACTGCTTTTCTGAATCAGTCCTGGTTTTTGGCCTGTGCATCGAGATTCGTGCAGAATTTGGAAAAAGTCAAAACATCAACTTTGTAGAGAATTTCATAAGCTACAAAACACTCAATATGAACTTTTTCTAATTCGGCCTAGATTTGAAACTAAAAATTAAAAACAGCAAGGTCAAACTAAACTAGTCAAAACAGAGTTTGAATTTGACTCAAATTTGACCCAAACTGTTGGGCACTATTTGAACCCTTTCCAAACCTTTTCACAAGAAACTTATAAAAGGTCATTTGTGCTACATCAAAAGTACTTCATTTCATCTATAGAAACTTTTTGCTAGAAACACTTCTATCAAGCACTTTTTGAAAAGAGTTTCAAAATGGGTCAAAGAGGTTTGACACTCTAGGGCTATTTTATAAAAATTTCCTAAATTGAAACACAAGCTCAAACATGGTCCTAAATTATGTCAAAAATATACCTAGGCACAATCTAGGTCCAAAACATCATTATAGCAAGAGTCCTATAGTAGCTAGATCAAACAAGCATGAAATGAAGTCAAATCAAAGTAAATGCTATTATCAACTTGCTTATGCATGAAATGATGATCATGATATGCAAATGCTCATGCTTTCAAGATGCTTAACACCTAGGGTGTTACAACCTTCTCCTATGGCTAAAATTTTAGGGGAGGGGGCTGAGATGGGGGCCACCCATCGGTGTGCCCGTGGTAGGAAGGGTGGCTCGATCCCCCAACCCTAGTGCCGATGCGCCGTCTCGCACATGAAAAATGGCTAGAGGGGGGTGTGAATAGCCTAATAAAAAATCTACAAAATCACTGGAGCAACTTGTTAGTAAATAACAAAGCGTAAATGTGTTTGCTCTAGCTCTACTTGTCGGCAAGCCTCCTATTGACAATTTTAGTTGCTATAGTCTCTAATTCACACACAAGGGCTAAGTCACTACTTTACCACTAGGTGAACAAGCTAATTACTCTAGCAACTAAGCAAGTCTACTCAAACTACACTAGCACAAGATATATGAAAGTAATGCAAGAGTGCAGAGGTGATATACCACAATATCAAGGTTAGTCAATCCAATCACCAAGGATAAAACAATATGATAACCAATTCGAAGCCAATCACCGAGAAACAAATGGAGACACGAGATTTAACCCGAAGTTCACTTGAGCACCCTCAAGCTAATCTCCGTTGTGCCTACCTTCTCACGTGTGGGTCAAGGTGGAGCTCACTCCAAGCCAATTGCCTTTAGGCTTCTTGCACCCAATGCAAATGAGAGGTACCCAAGACACGAGCAATAGATTACTCACACTTTGTCTTCCGACGAGGGAGTGTGTGATCCTCTCACAAATCACGGAGGTGGCCAAGAACATACACCTTCTCTTGCCAACGCCTCCACCAATCACCAAGCCGGCTAGGAGTGGTGCTCTCCGAGAGCAACAAGAAAACCACCGGCTCACAATGATCCTCAAGCGCCACTAGATGCAATGATCAAAGCAAAGTGCACTTGAATCACCTCAACTCACTAGAATGGATGCTCTCAAGCAAAGGAGTGAGGAGGAGGATGAGTGCTCAGCTCTAGAGGTGTTAGGATTGATTTCAAATGTCCAAAAACCTCCCATGGCCGGCCAAAGGGGTATAAATAGGCTCCACCTAAAAATGGAGCCGTTGGGGAGGAACATGCAATTCTGCTTGCGGGCCGATCGACGCGCCCGACCGGACTCATGCATGAGTCCGGTTGATGAGTCCGGTCGTAACCGATAAACCCAACCAGCCAAAAATAGAACCCCTTCGCACAAGCGCCCGGTCGGGGAATCATGCGCCCCGGTCATGCTTTCCGTGTGCATGTGTCCGGTCCTCCTCGGGAACAAACCACGAAAACATGCTCTCTGTTCTTTTGATCGGAACCACACACCAAAGTGCCCGGTCGATTTTGCATGCTTCCGATCGCGGGTCCGGCCACCGCGTCCGGCCGCTTCTCGAGCCGCGAAATTCCGTCGTTGTGTTGCCGCGTTTCTTCGCCTTTGCTCCAAACCGACTTCCGTCACTTGATTCTTGTTGCCGACACGTCGAAGAACACCCCGACACCATGTGTTAGCATTTTGAAAACATTTTCCATCAAGTACGGAGTTAGCTCTCTAGGTTAGAATGCATGCAAATGATTTTGAACCTAGAGGCACATGAGGACCGATATGTACGAAAGTTTTTCCCCTCTTTATAGTACGGCTTATCGATCCTATAATCACTCACACCCTCTATGGTGTCTTGAGTGTAAAATCAAAATGGCCCTATGAAGTACCTTTGCCTTGAGCCCATTTTGATCTTCGATCCACTCCAAGTCATGCACTTGATCATCATTTGAATCATCTCGATCCATCCACCATGACCACCATGCACAATCCTCGGCTTGACCAATCTCCAACTAAATCAACACTTAGCATAGAGAGATTAGTCCTAAGGATGTCATCAATTAGCCAAAACCAATCTAGAGATCTTCAAAGACACTCCCTATATGATTGTATGCTATTTCCCCAATACTCCGCTTTAAGGGTGTCAACCAAAGGTCACTTGACTTGGTGCCTGAAGAGCGTCTTTAGGTGCCGGATCAGTATGCTACATGCATCGTTGACCGGGAGCTTAAGGAGGCCATCGTGTTCATTGCTAAAGAAAAAAAGTCGGGATAGCCCTGAGCCAAACAAGATTGTGTAC
This sequence comes from Hyparrhenia diplandra, assembly GCA_015847255.1. NCBI lineage: Eukaryota > Viridiplantae > Streptophyta > Magnoliopsida > Poales > Poaceae > Hyparrhenia > Hyparrhenia diplandra. The sequence continues at coordinate 217,608 of JADLZK010003547.1, forward strand.
TATTGACTAGGAGCGTGTAATTGTCACCGGGGTGAAGTTGTAGTGTAACTAGGGGTGCATATGCACCCCTAAAATTTAAAAAAACAGTTATAGTGATCAAATTTTCACTATATATGTACCCTCCATGGACGGAGGCATAAGTTGTTGGATCCGAGGAAGAAGGAGACCCTCGCGTTGAGATCGGGCGGTGATGGTGACGTTGAACAGTGGTCACCGGTGGATCCTTGTTTGCTAGTGCCCCAAAGATGGGGTGGCGCAAGATCCATTGTGTACCGTTGCGTTCATGTGGAAATCCATATTTGCCAATGAACGCTCAGAATCGTTTCGTAGGTAGCTGTTGCGTTTCCTAAGCGCAAGTGCCAAAAGGCAAGAGCACTGGGAACCACAAAGTTGACTCCCCACAACGACTTCACCGGAATTGTTACATTCGGCTACCATCGCCACGGGATGTCGGGTGGCATTCTGTAGCATTTGAGAACAAGTCCGCAAAGCGCACGGAAATACCGTTGTAGCATTTCACCCGGAGATATTCGTGGTATCGTTATTTATATTTTCCCAAAGGAAGGCATGGTGTAGGACTCTAGCCGGGGGCATGAACAAGACGACATGTCTATGCGATTGACCAATACTCAATACATGGGGGTAAGTCATGATATTTTAAGATAGTGTGACACACACTTGGGCCAACCTCAAGGATAAAAAGGAAAATAAAGAATAAAGAATAATCCTAAGTGGAGCAGTGCATTCTAAAGTAGCCGCGGCAAAGAACCGGTTAATAATCATGCAAACATAGATGACTAGAGTTTTAGGTCGAGAGTGAGATGGACAGGGGGAGACCTCCCGGAGCATCCGCCCTGAAGGAAGGCATTTACTTAACTCCTACAAAGACACACCTAACGTGGGGGATTTCAAGGACGGACAAGGCTTGTCACGACCAAGCCGCCTACCCCTCAACCGTGGCATGCACTCATATTCAAAGGATACCGGCATCCCAGGACACCACGCCCCAAGATACTAGGACACTACTCATGTCCCCCATGGCCCCCACCCTACGGATGGTCGGAATAGGACACGAGCAAGCCCCCGAAGGACACAACGAACCGCCACCTCAAAGACAACTCTTACTCTACTCAAATACATGGCACTAATGGTTAGTCCCTAAGTTCTATACGACTAACCACGACATAGGAACTATAGTCTAGTTCTTCTATCATGATTGTGTCGAGAACAACATGTCAAGAATATAACATGTAAATACTCTAGCTCTATTGCACAAGCATATGAGATCAAGACTTGAGGATAAACCATAAATGTATTCATACCGAATATTCCTTCTCCCAAGTACAAGCTCTCCAATGAAGCTTAGCCTAGCTCCAAATACTACTAAAGACTAAAAGAACTAGAGAAGTGGAGGAGTAGAGAGGAGAGGAGAAGAAGAGTAGAAAGTGAGGAGGCTCCAAATGGTGTGTGTTGAGAGAGGGAGAGAGGGGCCTACTTATACACTTGGAGGAGGGGCCTAAGTGCTAATTTACATCAAAAACCGACCTGGTAAACCTTCCTTGTATGCATAAAAACCGACCAACGGGGGGCGGAAACCCCGTTTGGAAAGTGCACGAACCGCCCCCGAGGCTGGGCCGAAACCGCCTCGGGGAGGGTGCGGCCGCACGGTGGTGGTGCGCGCACCCCCTGGGCTCGGCCCGCCCGTCTCGTGGGGGTGTCGTCTTTAAGTTACGAAAAGTTGTGGGCCGGGATGTGCTCGCCCAGATTTGATGTTTTGGGTCGATTTGCTCTTGGGCTTGGGTTTTGCAATAATGCGCTTTCTCGGAAGGCGTACTTTTGGTCGATTTTCCACTTGCTTTTATTATAAATCTGCAAAATAAAGTACAAGACACTACAAGTGGAATTTATTAGTGATAAATGCATATGAGTATAAAAAGGTTTAATTTTACTCCCTTTATGGTAGTAAGTTGACGGGAAAAATATGTCGTTGGTTACCGTCAACAGTAGCCTCGGTCGCCAGCAAGGCGACAGGCCCGTATCAAACGAGAGCGACTTGGATCTTGGGAGCGCGTACTTGTCACCAAGGGCTTAAGTTGTAGTGTAACTAGGGGTGCATATGCACCCTTAATTTTTTTTTAAAAAAAAAGTTACAATGATCAAATTTTCGCTATATATGTACCCTCCTCCGTCGGAGGCATAAGTACATGTGACCATGAAGCAAGTGCACTCCTCCAGCTTGGTCACTGCTTGTCACCATTGAAGGAGAAGAGATTCCCTTGCTTGTTGGAGAAGACGGTCGGGTACAAATTGTCGGATCTGAGGAAGAATGACGGCAGTGATGGTGACGTTGAACAGGGCCATCAGTGGATCCCTCAGCTGCTGGTGCACCAGCACGGGGTGGCGCTAGATCCACCGTGCAGTTGCTGCATTCACATGGAAATCCATATCTGCCATCAACGCCCCGTAACTAGCCACGTAGCCTCGGTCGCCAGCGTGTGACATGTTGTATTGCTCATCGACAAGGTGAACAACATCCTAGCATGCAATGGGAGGGAGAGGTCAAAATGGTAAGGCGGACCAGCTCGTTCTTGTTCAGAAAAGCCCATGAACATCTCATGGAAAGACCCATGGAGGAAGAGCACATGGTTGCACTAAGATCTGCGATGCCACCTAAAAAGCCAACGAATCTCATCGAGAAAGGCCCTGAAAACACGAGTTTAGAAGAGCTAAGCTAATATAAAGTAGTAGATTTTATCGATTGTGTGCAATAAACCTCGATTGGCCGTGGTTATATGATATATATAGAGGCGCGGTTTTATCTCAGTATAGTAAATTTTTAAGATATAATATGATCATAGGGTTTCATATCGAATTTAAGTTGAATTAGACTCTGACAACCACAATCGGCCCATACCGCGATTTCTAAAATTGGCCTAGGTTTATAGCTAGTCAAAACCAGTATGGACCGGGTTGGTCTTCCGGGTGTGCATCGTGGCAGCCCACACCGATTTTTTACATGTTCTGCCTACTTCTATACATATTAATCCAAAGTTTATTGCTTTGTATATGTTTCTCAAATCTGAATGCAACTTCACTGAACCCTTTTTATTTAGTCAACAGAACGGGAGAGGTCAAGTGAGGCAAGCCGCGGATCCGCACTTGAGATGGGTGCTCTCCGTCCGTGCCTTTGCTCAAACACGGTGGTGCTCTGCACCGCTGCACATACTCTACTCGACTACCGTACGTTGTCCGGGCACGCTTCTACTACGTGGTGTCGTGGTCATCGTGGTAAAGAGCGACATATTACGCTGCACATCATTACTCCTCCTACTCGATTACTCGTCGTGGAGGGAGGGCAACTCGCAGAGTACAGTGAATATCTTTTTTTTTTTAGAACAGAGTACGTACAGTGAATATCTTGAATGCAAACATTACAGGTGAGGCAGAGCGGTAGGAGGGCACGCGTAACTACACAATTTAATGCCACGCATCCGATCCAGCTGTTCAGCCAGAGAACCCCACAGCACTACACTACACTTCAGGTCTTCAGCAGCCAGCGACCAGCGAGTGCAGCAGCAAAGACTAGCTCGGCACTGCCATTGCATCGACCGAGCTCGCTCTAGGCTCCTCACCAGTGGACCTACCTGCTGCGTGTTCAGCCATGAAGAACGGCGAGGGAGAGGCAGGCGGAGGGGAGTACACCAAGGACGGCTCCGTCGACCTCCGCGGCAACCCCGTCCTCCGCTCCAAGCGCGGTGGCTGGACCGCCTGCACCTTCATCGTCGGTACGTACGTAGCCTACTCTACATTTTCGTCGTCAGAGAGAGATTCAGAGTCAGCTACCTAGATAGCGCTCTCTCGTTTCTCCGGCCTGCCGGCCTGCCGGCGGCAATGTTCGCCGGCCGGGATTTGCTTCATTCGCATGCCCATGGGCCATGGATCTATGCTCACGCTCGCATTCATGCTTGTACAGTGTACGAGCTGTTCGAGCGAATGGCCTACTACGGCGTGGCGGCGAACCTGGTGGTGTACCTGACGGAGCGGCTGCACCAGGGCACCGTCCAGGCCGCCAACAACGTCACCAACTGGTCGGGCACCGTCTTCCTCACTCCGCTGCTCGGGGCCTTCGTCGCCGACGCCTACCTTGGACGCTACTGGACCTTCGTCGCCGGCTCCGCCGTCTACCTAATGGTACGTACGGATGCACTAAGTTAGTATTGTCCCTGATTTATCCTTCTGACAAACGAATTATTAAGTTGATTGATGGGCAACAATGTGATCTCATTGTCATGCACATGTTTGCCCAATAATCACAACTTTTTTATAGTACTACGCAGTAATTAGGACAGATCCATTCCGACACCAGCTGATGCCCAACAATGCGAACGACATGTTTCAGAAGCCAGAGCATCAGATGCCTTCCATTTTTTCTAAACAAAAAAACGCATCAGATGCCTTTGTTCTACTACTAACATACTACAGTACGTACCGCTAAAAAGGGAGCTTTTGTTTGAGGTTTACGGTGATGACTACTTTAGGAGTTTAGGAAATAAATTGTGTTTGTGTCAAAAACTCCTACCGTCCAAGAAAAGCATTTAATGTTGAAGTGTTGTCCTAAATTTGGCAGTTTTGACTTAGGACAACCAAGTTTAGTTTCATGATGATGATGATGAATCTAACGATAATTATTTGATAATATGACTATTAGTATTCTTTTGTATAAACTGGTTAAATTTTAGACAGATTGAAATATAAAAAAATTAGTATGAAGGTAGCATTGAAGTTTATCAGTTTATATTAGCAGTACATATGAGATCTATGTAGAAACCTTTATACAAACATACAGAATTCAGAGAGCTACATTTTTCTTTTTTTTTTTTTCTTTTTCTTTTTTTTTTCAGAGCTACTATACTCCGGTTTGCTGCAGTTGTTGCGGGCGCAACATGGGCCTAATAAATAGTTAGAATCACACAAGCGATGGCCCAAGTAAGTCTATCATTAAGGTTTGCGGGCCATTTGCAAAATGGGCTGACCACGAAAACGCAGCGTAGATTTTTTTTATTTTGTTATTATGGCGTCTGAATTGTTGCCGAATCGAACGCAGGGAATGCTGCTGCTGACGCTGGCGGTGTCCGTGCCGGCGCTGAAGCCGCCGCCCTGCGGCGCCGGCGCCGGCGCCGCCTGCCCGCGCGCCTCCGCGCTGCAGCTGGGCGTCTATTTGGGCGGGCTGTACACCATCGCGCTGGGACACGGCGGCACGAAGCCCAACATCTCGACCATCGGCGCCGACCAGTTCGACGACTTCCACCCGGCGGAGCGGCTGCGGAAGCTGTCCTTCTTCAACTGGTGGATGTTCACCGTGTTCACGGGCATCCTCTTCTCCACCACCGTGCTCGTCTACCTCCAGGACAGCGTCAGCTGGTCGTGGGGTACGGCGTGCCCACGCTGGCGCTCGCGGCCTCCATCGCCGTCTTCCTCGCCGGCACGCCGCTGTACCGCCACAAGCTACCGCAGGGCAGCCCGATCACGAAGATGGGCAAGGTGGTCTACGCGGCCGTGTGGAAGTGCCGCGTCACGGTTCCCAGGGATCTAACCGAGCTGCACGAACTGGAGCCCGAGCACTACGCCAGCAAGAAGATGTTCCGCGTCAGCCCAACGAGCTCCGTGGCGTTCCTGAACAAGGCGGCGGTCAAGGTAGAAGAAGAGGAGGCGCCGCTGTGCACGATGACTGAGGTGGAGGAGACGAAGCAGATGGCGAAACTGGTGCCACTGCTGGCCACCATGTTCGTGCCCTGCGCGGTGATGGCGCAGGTGGGCACGCTGTTCGTGAAGCAGGGCGTGACGCTGGACCGCCGCGTCGTCGGCACGTCGTTCCGGGTCCCCGCCGCCAGCCTCGGCGCGGTCGTCACGCTGACGATGCTCGTCTGCGTGGCGATCTACGACCGCGCCCTCGTCCCTGCCGTCCGAAGGCGCACCAAGAACCCGCGCGGGATCACGCTGCTGCAGCGCATCGGCGCCGGACTAGTCCTGCAGGTGGTGACGATGGCGACCACGGCGGCGGTGGAGAGCCGGAGGCTGAGCTTCGCGAGGAGCCACGTCGCCGGCGCCGGCGAGCCGGTGCCGCTCACCATCTTGGTCCTGCTCCCGCAGTTCGTGCTGATGGGCGCGGCCGACGCGTTCCTGGTGGTGGGTCAGATCGAGTTCTTCTACGACCAGGCCCCCGAGAGCATGAAGAGCCTGGGCACGGCCATGTCCCTGACGGCGTACGGCGTCGGCAGCATGCTGAGCAGCGCCGTGCTGACGGCCGTGGCGCGGGTGACGGCCGGGAAGGGCACGCCGTGGGTGACCGACGACCTCAACGCGTCGCGCCTCGACTGCTACTACGCGTTCCTCGCCGCGCTGGCCGCCGCGAACCTGGCCGCGTTCGTGGCACTCAGCTGCAGGTACTCGTACAGGGCCGAGTCCACGGAGGTCACGGCGAGAGTGCACTCGGAGCCGGAGCCGGTGACGGTGGTGGCGCCATGACAAGAGCCCGTGTTTGATTTCTCGATCGGCTTCGGCTCGTGTTTTGATTATTACGTATGATGACGGACTGTACGTAATTTAGACGAACGTAGTACGTGATTGTGACCAACTGAACTCATCACCTTGTAGCTAGTGGGGGTGCAAGTTAGTACGTTCGTATGCATCTGGCGGTTCGTTATTAACTTTGAAAAGTGCTATTTTTTTTCGAGATCAAGTTGTTGCTATTATTGGTGTGACGATCGTTTCAGTAGTTACTTTCAGGGATTGGCGTGCTAAAGTGTCATTGTCAAATGCCAATGCAACGCCGGCCCGAATTGGGTATTAGATTATTCTTATCTCATCAAATTATTGAGATCTTGTGACATTGAAGGCTTGGCATGCCATCTGCTACTGGTATTTTTTTCAAACAGGTGGGGCCGGCCGCGAATATTCATGATCTCGTCATGTAGGTCTGGGTTCCCATGGGACCGATCTACACTTACTAGTAGATCTTTGCCTGCCGGTGGGGTGGTCACTCTCTGCGTTTGACTTGTGGCACCTAGTAGAGTCGAAGAATACACATGACAGTCCCGCACGTAAAGATACACCTCCGAGTCGACGTAGAGTAGCAGCCAAAACTACGGATAGGACGCTCTTGATTGTTACAGTACGTAGGCTGCTACAGTCGTCTCGTCAAAGTTGGCTGCTCTTTACTATTCGTGCTCGCTTCGATGGATCCGTTGACGTTTGACGGAGATGGCAGTAGATGTATATAAACATCTGATGCAACGTACATATATAGCATTATCCGACCTATCAAAAGTTAGCATTATCTGACGTACCAAATTTAGGTCAGTCCAACTCTTGAGCTTCACACGAACAGATTGCCAAAATGTCAAGCGAATTTAATTCTACCCGTGCCCAACTGCAATCTCTATATGCTTCCCAGCAAGTAAATTACGACGACCACCTTAAACATAGCCCGAGACAGGGAGCCGTTCATGGCATCGGCGCTTCCACACGGTGGACTTTTTCCAATCTCGGATACTCGGATATAGCGACGAGGACTGGTTGATCAATGATGGATTCATCCATCTAGAAATGGAATCAGTTTGGTTTGGGAAATTCTGAACCACATGGGAGGCCCCAATCGTCCTTTCCCTTGTGTTACTGCCGCTGTCATATCACTGATCGACTTCTATGGCTCTCCCTAATCTCTGCTGGTAAAAGCGAGTGACAATTTTACTTTGCACAGAGCTAAAATTCAACGCTAGCTGCCGTGTTAACACATTATAAGATACTGTAATAAAGTAGCTAATACCTCATCCGGAATCGTCCAAACGCATGTATCTAAAAACAACCCCACCAACCAATTGAAAACGGGTACTGATCGCTGATGAAAGTTGTCGATACGCCAACACACAGCTCATACTTAATGTTACGCCGGCTTATAAAATTGTGAGTTCTCCCAAGTTACTTGAGCAACCTATCTTCACAATGACTATGTTACCCTTCCACTTCAAAAAAAAGAATTTAGGGAAGACAATGAGAGACAATGGTAGGCAAAATCAAGTACTGTAAAAAGGCCTCATTACATTATTGTCCAGTTCTCCTGTGTACTTATATTGAGTTGATAGCTCTGCTGGTTAAACTTCTCGTGGTGGGACATGTCCACTCGAATTCGAGTCCTTAGCTCGGTTTTTTTACACCTAGGAGCATATGCTCCCACATTGTAAACCACTGGATACGCATTGTGATTCGTGCATGCACACTTCTCAACACAATGTGTATTGGGAAGTGTGTGAGCACGAAACACAATGCGAAATGAGTGGTCCCGCAGCATGGGAGCATATCCTTCTAGGAGCAGATTTAACTTTCCCTCCTTAGCTCAACATGTGTGGCGATACTTACAACTATTTATTCTTTTACTGGGTAGGCACGTGTTTGTATGTGTATAGAAAGATGTATATATGTGTCAATTTCATCAATCTCAAAATGTAATGTAATCAGACGTTACTGTCACGAATCTATCCGACCACTAGCTTGTTTTGACTAATTTAGCGAGCTCATATGACTCCTTCCAGTTCCGCGTTCTCACTGCTAGCTAGCTATAGTGTACCTGTTGCTGTTCCCTCTCCCTATCATATATATATATAAGATTAACGTACTGAATATGTATGGATAATGATCCACAATTGGATACAAGAACTACACGCATGTACTAGCTTTGATCATCGTTAGCTAGGTCAATCGAGTAATAGCTGAACCCGGGGTTTTCGTGACGTGGACGATCGAGGCTTGGAGAGATCAGCGAGCGAGTGGTCAATGCATGAAACCAGCCGCGACGGCAACAGTTGAAAATCACAAGTGTTGCAAAAATGCCTATAGCCTAATACAGGTCTGGATCTGACTCCACATGTGAGCAAGATTGGATCCCCTACGGACTTGCGTAAAAAAAACAGTGGCAAATTAATTTGAGTATGGTACGTTTGGCAGGCCGGGGCATGCATCGACTTTGGTTACTGAAAATCACGCTCTGCTTCCGATCCGGTAGTGGTACGTACTCCCTCCGTTCCAAATTGTAGTTCACTTTGGTTTTTCTAGATACATTAATTTTCTTTATGACACAGATATACACTATGTCTAGATACATAGCAAAAAGAAATGAATCTGTAGTTCTCCAAAAGCTGAACTACAATTTGAACTGGAATACTGAGTACGGTGGTACCGTGTAAAAAGTACAGTACCACGTAGCAGCCGTACATAGGTAGGCGTGTCCCCACTTGAGAATTTGTCACTGAATACTTGGCCAAAGCCAGATTATTATGGTAACCGAGACCCTGGACTCCGGGCCCACGAGATGGCCAAAACCAGCTGCATCGCAATATGGCATATACTCTATCAGTTAAGTTGCATATATCCTACTCCCACTTGGTTTCCGTTGAAAAAACAAGTGTTTATAGCAGCAGCTCGCTGTCTCGCTGAGTCGCTGTTGGTTGCTAAGATCGGTCAGCTTGATTGCGTTGCGGAGAGACGAAATAATGCAAGTGTCAGTCATCATCGTGTGTTCATTGGTCCCTCAGAAAAAGTACTGTCGTCCATAGTATTGCCTCTTCCGTGGAACGGCTGGATATATGCGTGCGTCGATATCATATCCTCGGACTATCCGTGGCAAATTAATTTGAGATGCTTCGACTCTATAAGAAAAGTTAAACCGACTTATAATTTTAAATGAAACGAGTGTGCCTGTCGATGTTCCTTTTCGTCATACAAGATTAACGTACGTATTGAATATGGATCATAGTTTTAAAGCCCACTATGACTGCCACTATAGCCATTTTAAAGTAGAGTGCCCCTATTTGTGTTCATGTACAGTTTAGCCGCTATAGCAAGATATAGCTCCGCTATTAGCTGTTTTAGGGACAAACCGATAAACACCTTAGCCTGCTATTTGAAACCTCATACAAGCAAAGACTACAAGGATGTAGTTTAATTTGATCAGCGTTTGCTCAATCAATAGCTACGGACAGGGGCATATATAATTATATATCCGCATATATGCATCCACTTGGTTTATATATACTGAAAATCTCACGCTCTGATATGATTCCGGTAGTGGTACCGGTAGAGCTACCACGTCGGAGCACGTATTAGTAGTGTCCACATGGTCACTGAATACTGATGAGTGATGACCAAGCCAGATTATTCATTTACGTATGATACTACTAGCTAATATATATAACCGATACTCCTGGAGAGCGGACCCACGTGATGTAGACGACGACTCGACGAGCGAGGATTATTGGCGGGGGGGGGTTTGAGCAGGTCAATGCATCAAACCAGCTGCAAGCATGCGACGCATCAATAAGTCACATATGCTACTCCCACTCGCATGTTTCCGTTGAAATAAAACAAGTGTTTTTAGCAGAAGCTCAGCTCGCAGTGGACTGTTCAGACCAGTCAGTCCGATTGTGTTAGCCGCCGTGGTAAGTAATCCATGGTCGGTCGTTATAGTATTTGCCTCTGATCTCGCTTGCATCGAAATTGGCAAGAACTCCAACGCAAGCAGAGTAAATTATGGCCAACATGCAGGCCGACGGGCGACGCCCGGCCCGGCCGTGACAGCTGCACAAGATCACCCGGAATCTGATACCTATCGAATGGTGTTTTTTTCCCGGTTGGGTTGGGGGGGTGGGTGGGTCAGTCTGAGTCAGATTCTTCGTGGATCTCATCGAAGGCAGAGTAGAGTAGAGAATCCTGCGGTTGCGGTATGGCCAAAAAGCCGAGAGTGCCTACTTGTTTGGATGGAAGCTGCCGCATTCCATCCGCCGTCTGACTCTGCTGAGCTGGGCTGCATGCCGGTGTGACGCGCGATCGCCGCGGGCGGATTCGTTGGACGTTGGAGCGCGACTTCCCCGACCCGGCCTTGCCGCGCGGTCGCCAACTGATTGATTTCTATTTTCTAGAAGGGCAGGCAACGTCGTTTGAACGCTAATTTTAATTTGGTCGCCACTACTACTATAGTACATCCTCTCTCCGTCATTACAGTACTTTACCGCGTCTCTGCTCGTGTAAGTAAAAGCTGCTTGCTTCGTAAGTCCTCATCTGCATACGGGTGTCAGTGTCACTGGCTCACTGGATTGGATCGACCGATTTTTTGATGGCTCACCCACCATGTGACGGCCGGGTCGGAAGAATTAATCCTTGGAGTCCACCTGTCACAGGGACGCGTAAGTGTCGCCGAAGCTCGGCAGAGACGCAGAGTTGCACTAGAACCGATTTTACCAAGGCTTGTGGGACGCTGAGACAAATGAAGATGTCCATTCTTGTTCGTTATCAAGTTCCATCACTTTGGCTACCTAAATAATTGTATACATACATGCACTAGATAACATATGATAAGTCTTAAATTAGAAGATTAAGTTGAAAGATTCCTTTCTTCAAAATAAAAGTTGAAAGATTCCACGCATTACAATATAAATAGTTTAACATCATGCTCATAATTTAAAAAAATGAGGCACGCAAAAGAGAATTTTTTTAAAAAAGAACTTACAATGTTATTATTTGTCTGAATTTTCCAGCCAACGCAATCTGAAATAAATGCAGTGTAAAGCATATGCAATCGTGATGATAGAGTTATAGTTCGTTGAATCACATGACATGGTCTGCTATGATTATAAAACATAAATAAATGATATGCATATCTGAGATTACAGAACATATACATGATATGAATATCTGATGTCTCCACAGAACCGATTTTACCGAGGCTTGTGTGACGCTGACAAATGAAGATGTCCATTCTTGTTCGTTGCCAAGTTCCATCACTTTGGCTACCTAAATAATTGTATACATGCAGTAGATAATATGATAAGCCTTAAATTTGAAGATTAAGTTGGAAGGTTGCACACATTATTACAATATATTTAGTTTAACATCATGCTCATAATTTAAAAATGAGGCACGCGAAGGAGAAATAAAAAAAATTACAATGCTACTCTGTTTTTGTCTGATCTTTTCAACCACCGACGCTATCTGAAATATGAAAAAATAATTTCCTCAATTTTTAAAAATAAATAGAAGCAATAACTTGGCTTCTCTTCGTAAGTTAACAATTCTCTTTTAAAAAAAGCAATGTAAAGCATATGCGATCCGGATGATAGAGTCATAGTTTGTTGAATCACATGATGTGGTCTACTACAATTATATATATAAAACATGCATGACATGAATGATGATGTTTGTTGATATTCACAAATAATGATACCTAATGTCGCTGGTCTCCATGATATACACAAACTAATGATAGGTACTTAATACGTAGCATATGCCCTAACATCTTGGAATGGTGTCACCCTCGATTCAAAAAAAATATGCCCTAACATCTAATGTGGCAGCTAGCTACTAAAATTTAGGAGGAGAAACCAAAAACCCCCCATGAGAACCGATTTTTACCGAGGATTGTGTGACGGCGAGAGAAATAAAGATGTTGATTCTTGTACGTTACCAACACTACAGGAGGCTGGTCCTTTGCCAAGCGTTCGGCGCGCTCGGCAAAGGCCATGGGGCCGTCGGCGAAGGCTTCGCCGAGCACTGTGCTCGGCGAAGGTGCAACGGGGAATTTTTTAACGGCATAGGTCCTTTGCCGACCGCCGTCATGGCCCCCTCTCGGCGAAGGCTTCGCCGAGCACCGAAAAAAACTATCAGCGAAGAAAAGTAACCGTTAACGAACCGTGTAACTGACGGCCGTTACTCCGGCTTCGCCGAGCACTAGTCAGTGCCGTGCTTGGCAAAGAATTTTTTTAAAAAAAACTTTGCCGAGCACCGGTCAATGCTATGCTCGGCAAAGAAATTTTCTTTTTTTAAAAAAAAAACTTTGCCGAAAAGTACTGTCGCCTATGTGCTCAACAAAGAAAAAAATTTTAGAAAAACTTTGCCGAGCACCCGCAACGAGGTGCTTTCGGCAAAGACGGCTTCTTTGCCGAGAGCCCGAGCAAAAACCCTTGGCAAAGCTGGGAAGGGGGCCGTCGGGTAGCCATTTGGCTCCCAGCTTTGCCGAGCACAATGGCAAAAATGCTCGGCAAATAAGCCTTTGAGCTCGGCAAAGAGCTGAAAAATTGTCATTTTTCATTTGTTTATGCTTTCCACCTTGACAAATAAACACATGTATAATATATATCACATCCATTCAATCACAGAACATATATATATCACATTTCACACATCCGGCACATAAAACACAGCGATATATCACAGAACCCATATTAAACATGTCTCACAAGTCTACACCGAGTCTCACAAGTATAACATCAAGTCCACAAGTCTAACATCATGTCCACAAGAGAAACATCAAGTCCACAAATGGTCCAGACAAGTCTAACGAGTCTCACAAGTTCATTCTTGAGGCGGTAAGGGTGGGAAAGGTGGATACTGATGGTTCGGGGACGGGAAGACTTGCTCAACACCTAGAGCACCTACAGCCGGCTGGTTCAACCCCGCCGATCCAGGAGTGGAAGCCTTACACAAAGAAGACAAGGTTGCAAGTGTTAGACATGATTACTTGAAAACACAAATCGAAACTCTTTGCTATCATACTCACGTAAACTCACATGGAGATGTCTCGCGAACGGCCATCCGAGATGCAACCGCACCGAAATCGACTCAAATTTTTTTCATAGTGTACACAATCGATATAAGGACAGCTCGTCAAATTTTATGATTTTTCAACTCCGTTTGAATTTTATAGAATTTTAAAACAATCGACCCGCAAGTGAGTCGACGTGTTTCGCGCACAAGATATTCGAATTTTGGTGTCTGGCCATGGATGAGGACTCAAGATAGACTCACAAGCATGTTTATCATTTTTTTGAATCATTTAGATCCATTATTCGAATCACTTGCGTTCAAATTTTAGTTTTCAAAAGAAATTCAAATAATACATGAAAATTCATAAAATATAGTAAAAAGATTGAAAAAAATTGCAAACTTCAACAACGAACTCCATGTACTGTAGCTAAGCTAGAGAAAAAAGTTGTGATGGCTAAATCAAAAAAAATTTGTGCTTTGCCGAGAGATGGGGACGAGGGCTCTCGGCAAAGCCAATCTTTGTCAAGAACCCTACAGTAAACACTCGGGCGAGGCACAAATGCTCGGTAAAGTTTAGGGACATGTGGCGCCGTTTGGTGGAATAAAAAAAAAACACACGCCGAGAGCTCAAAAATTTTGCTCTCGGCATAGGTTTTTTTTCTTTGCCGAGGGACGGATGGTAAGTCGTCGGCAAAGGCTATGCAAACCGATGGCGTAGTGTCGCCGACTGTTTTTCTTTGAGCGGGGTTTGTCGGTGAAGAATATCTTTGTCGGGGTCTTTTTTTTTGACCGGTCGGCGAAGACCCAGATTTCCGTAGTGCAAGTTCCATCACTTTGGTCACCTTAAGCTGATAACCATTGCCGGAGGTGATGAGGAAGCTCGTGCGTTGACAAGTCTTGCGCCTTGGTCCAATGGTAGGGCTTGGATAGATGGATGGAGGAGCAGGTAACACGGCGGGTGAGCCTACTACGTTCGTCGTCGTGGACTCGTATACTTCACTCGAGCCAACTGAATGCAAACGCTGGAGTACAGAGTAGTGGAGTACTGGCGATCGATTTGGGCCCTGTTCGCTTGGCTTTATCGGTAGCCCAATCGCCAGTATTTTTCTCACAAAGATCGGTAGGTCCAAGCAATACTTTCTAACAATACCGGTCACAAAGACGGACAGCCGGCCGAACAGGCTCAAGTCGGGACAGCCGGACAGGGATGTGTGTGTATTCCGTCCCCGGCCGCCGGCCGGAGAGCGCGGACGGACGTGCCGAAACGGCGCCGGTTTTTTCTCTCGCCGAATAAAATCCTGGCGACTCATCTTTTGTCCTGTCCCGTCCCGTGCGCGTGGACGTGCGCCAAAACGAACGCATGGGATGGGAGGGACCAGAAGTCGGCCCGCACGAGATACGCCTCGCATGTACTACTAGCTCTGGTTTCCCACGTCGGCGGCTACCAGACAGGCCTGGACGACGGAGTGCGTACTAGCTCTGGTTTCCCACGTCGGCGGCTACCAGACAGGCCTGGACGACGGAGTGCGTGCCTGCGTGGCACGCACGCATGCACGCGGCCGCCGTCGCGCAACTGTCCGCGATGCCGACAGAAAAAGGCCGGGAGACGCATGCAATTGCTCACAGCAGAGCCACGCAACGCGAACGAGACGACGTGTCCTTCCTGGTGTTGCTCACCGCAGCAGCCACTAGTGCCCACTGTGCTGCTAGTATTTTTCAGCAGCTCACTTTCACAAAGTTACTGTACTGGCAGCCAGCAACGTCAGCTGATGCATTTACAAGCAGCCGTTGTTGCTTTGCAGCAAAGTGGCTTAATTTGTTGATATAGAAAGAAGAAGAAAAAGAGGAACAGAGTTGTGGCAGGCAGCTAAATTTGGAGACGAAGATGTGTGCAACAAATTAAAGCTGCATGGTGAGCCTTTTGTGATGGGAGCGCCCCACGCAAAAATGCTTCGCAGTGGCATCTTTAGTTTCCTCCCGTCCCCTGCTGCCATGCTAGTTTTCGCAGGAGTTCTTTGCCTCCTTTTTAAAGCCAAAACACTAGCCAGTCGATCGCTGAGGTTCCGATCCGGCGATCCCAAATGCCGGTCGTCGTTTTGGCCATGTAGACGACGTTGATAGGATTGGGAATTTGGGATTGGGATTGGTGCTTGCATTGTTGAGTGAACAACGGCTGCTGCAGTTGGACTACTATTCTTATCGGCGTGCGTGCGTGGGCACCATTTGTCAATGTGGGCCGCCTAAACGCCTGACTTGTACCATCAAAAAAAAAATACCATCAAAAAAACGCCTGACTTGGACGTGCACGTTGCTGAAATAGACTCCACGTGGGAGCGTGCGCGCCTCTTTGGCAGCTGCTGTGTGCCTGTGTCCCAATCCCAAGGAACCGGCCACTCAGAGTCTCAGAGCCATAGATAGATAATAGGCATGCATATAAAGGCTTTGTTGTCGTTGTTGCTGGCCCCCAAGATTTATTTGTCGTAATAATAAGTTATAAAGAAAAATGATTTGTCGTCATCTATACTACTAATTCGTCGACATCGTTTCGTTATATACTTACTAATTCGTCGTCATCGTGTTTCGTTATAGTAATTATCATCTATGTCAAGTTCAAAAAAAAATATTATACTATGTCTGAAAACGATCGATAAGCTCAAGCGATGAAGACGCCCTGCGCACGCCGCCACGTCCGTCCCAAACACTTGCTACGTCTAAAACTGAGGGCCTCGTTTGTAACGTAACACCCAATGAGGACTGATTTTACATGTACTTTGGTTGATTACCACTATAAGCATAGATTATAACAAGAACATGAGAGTTGCACCACTATAAGCATAGATTATAACAAGAACATGAGAGTTGCACGCAAAATGCACTACATCCCAATTCTAGTAGTCTAATTCAATAGTAAGTACAAGAGCACCAATACTGTCGAATTTTTGCTTCCAACAAAAACTTGATTGTATATTTGAGAGAAGATGTATTCTGCTGGCGGTTTCATCATGTTTTTGGAATTGATCTTCAAACTTTCTGCATTGATTCATTGAATTGACCTTCAAACTTACATCCCTTGTACTCCTTCCATCTTGAATTGTAAGTCATTTCAAAAAATTTGAAGAGTCAAAGCATTGATCGAAATTATAGAGAGAAATCACAAAAATTTATGACAACAAATTAACTGGTATACTACTTAAAAGTATAATTAATAAATGATTTAATGATACTTAGTTGACACTATAAATGTTATTACCTTATCATATAAATTTGATAAAGCTTGAGATGCTTACTCTCCAAGATTTATGAAATGAGTAACAATTTGGGACAAGAAAATATCTTAGAAACAGAGGAAATGTGTTTTGTTAGCCTATCCAAGATTTATGAAATGGTAACAATTTGGGACAAGAAAATATCTTAGAAACAGAGGAAATGTGTTTTGTTAGCCTATAAATAGATCCCTTATTTATTTATGTTTGAAGTCCAACAAAAACTTTGAATGAAGACTCAAGAGTGTACTATACTTGTGTCCCTACAATCCCCAGTCCACTCGGGGCTCTCCAGACGTTGACCCGGTGGAGGAGAGGACCCGGCTGGGCTTATAAATGGGCGCCCTGCTGCCAGAGCTCAGAGAGCTAGAGCCTAGAGCGGCCTGGAACCGTAGTGTGCCGGTCATACCAATCCATCCACCAGGAGAGGCCACCCCAGCACCCGGCCAGCCATGGCAGAGGAGAGGCTGGAGGCGGCCGCCGCCGACGAGTACACGCAGGACGGCACGGTGGACCTCCACGGCAACCCGGTGCTCCGCCCAAGCGCGGAGGGTGGAAAGCCTGCGGCTTCGTCGTAGGTACGCAACGCAAGCAGCTAATAGCCAACATATATTCATTCATCCTTATGCTCCTGTCCTGCCATGGTTTGTGTTTCCCAGCTCCTCTAAGCTCTGTTTTTGCGGTAGAAGCGCATGCCTGGCTGCCTGTCATGCATGGTGTAAGCGCATGCACATATCTATTTCATGTTTTTTTTTTTGTGAAAATAAAACTTTGTTGTCGGGTTATTGGACGGTAAAAGTAGTTTCGGAAAATGAAACGAACCAAAAGCTCTGTCTGTTTTTGGTCACCCACTAAATCAGGGTTGGTTTGCGTAAACAAACACTGAACGAACAGGCATCGTCTAATGTTAAAAGTACTTTTTTTTTTACTTTCTTCTACTTAATGAAATACGCCAAGAACGGCGTGGTCTCAAAAAAAAAAAATGTTAAAAATACTAGTACGAGCTTGTAGTTTAGCTCTGACGGACAGCCACATGCACATGACAGAAGAGTAGAGGACGGTTGGTAAGATAGGATCGATGGTAGGCAAGCTGTGGTAGCTCCGCGCTCAAGCCAAAAACTTTGGTTTAGTTTGGGTACGTGGACCAGTATTTTATCCGTCCCAATCTTTGTGATCCAAACGAACCATTGGTTGGCTTTGGATCTTCACCGATTGGGCACTTGGCCGATCGATTTCAATCTTGGCTGCTGTACGTGCTATCATTGGACCAGTCACACCCTACAAGACAAATACATCACCCTCTAGTTTGCTCGATCGAGTGAGTTTCACCACTGCTTCCCCGACGACTACTTGCATCTAGCTCATCCGCCACAACATTCTCTACGGTGCCAATTGAACTCCGTCGTCCACCGATGAAACACGCCATGTGAGCAAGAGAGTTTCTCCATCTCCATGGTTGCTGAGCATGACTAAATTAGTATTAGTTCTTGCTTATCATTGAACCAGTAAAAGATTCTCAGAGTATATTAGCAGCTTGCCCCGAATCATCTGTGTCGACACATGGGTTTGGAACTGTGGCAGCAAACAATAGTGTCCTCTGATTCTTGTGAACCTTGCTGAGAGGAAAAGCACAGGTAACTGCTGGAAACTAGCTGGGGATGCTTGAGCTGTCACCGAGCGTTTGGACGTATTAGCCTTGTACCAATCGAGGCATTTCCGTGCTTCCATCAGATTCTCCACTCGGTATTGTGCTCCAGACGACAAGGAAAGGCGGCACGTTTGTGTTCTGTTTGTCCATTTCCAATAATTTTCAGACATATAGATGTCGTGTGCCCCTGTCATAGACTAGGTTGCTATATATATAGGGGGGGAAAAGAAAGGGTTCAAGACCAACACGAAACCTCTCTTGTCTTAACAATTGTGAGATTTTGTCGTTAGATTTTTACTAGTAATTCCTCTATGTAACAAAATAAGTCTCCATCTCGCATTTAGAGAAGTCAGCTAGGGTGTTTGGATTCTTGCTACTAGGGATTACACATGACCATTAGTCCCAATTACACCCTCCTGAGAGACTAGTAAACTAGGGACTATTAGTACCTCTTTTAGTACCCTAGTTTGGTAATTTAGAGCCTAAATGAGACTAAAATTTAGTCTTTAGTCCTTAGCCTTGATGAGGGGACCAAATAGTGTCTAAGTTTATAAAAAAGAGTACCACCCTATATATCTTCAAATAGGTTTACTATGTATCAAAAATATATAACAACATGATTAATCTAATGATGTTTATCTCTTATGACAAATATTAGTATGCTTATATATATAAATTTGATCAAAGTTAATATCGTTTGACTTCTGTGAGATGGAGACATATTTCGGGGAGATAAGGTAGTACAGTATCTTTTAAACACGACCGGGGTTGCTCCATCGGAGATTCGTTTCTTGAGATATCTGAAAGGTAGCCATTGTAGTGTGTGTGATGTCCGTGGTTTGTTGACAAACACTAAGCTCAAGAGAGAGTCGTTGGAGCCGGAAGGGGTCGGCTAGGCTGCGGTCCAGCTACGGGAAGAAAGATCGAATAGTATGCAGCCTCTTTTGCATGCCAATTGCCATCTCTTTCAAATGTGTCGTCAGGTCTTGCTCATGGTTTGCCGATCCCTTCTGGTTCTGTGCAGAGTAATAAAATGCAAACAGTAGAGATAGATAAACAAATAAATAAAATAAAGCAAGAAACTCTGCTTCAAAGCAATAAGCATATCGTACGTACTTGACATGTACTTGTATGTGTATGGTGCATTTGAATATCGCACTTGACATGTACTAAGTATGTAGTTATATGAGCATGGTCGGTGCATTTGAAACAGAGCCTTGGTATCTGATTTGTTGCCTTGGAATTGGACACTTACAGTGTACGAGGTCTTCGAGCGGATGGCGTACTACGGCATCTCGTCCAACCTGGTGCTGTACCTGACGACCAAGATGCACCAGGGCGTGGTGCCGTCCGCCAACAACGTCACCAACTGGGTCGGCACCATCTGGATGACGCCCATCATCGGCGCCTACATCGCCGACGCGCACCTCGGCCGCTACCGCACCTTCATGATCGCCTCCGTCGTCTACCTGTGCGGCATGATCCTGCTGACGCTGGCGGTGTCGGTGCCGGCGCTGCGTCCTCCCGAGTGCGGCGGCGGCACGTCGGACCCCAACTGCGTGCAGCCGGCGACGAGCGCGCAGCTGGGCGTCTTCTTCCTGGCGCTCTACATCCTGGCCGTGGGCACGGGCGGCACCAAGCCCAACATCTCCACCATCGGCGCGGACCAGTTCGACGACAGCCACCCGCGGGAGCGCCGCCACAAGCTCTCCTTCTTCAACTGGTGGATGTTCAGCATCTTCTTCGGCACGCTCTTCGCCAACACCGTGCTCGTCTACATCCAGGACAACGTCGGCTGGACCATCGGATACGCGCTGCCCACGCTCGGGCTCGCCGTCTCCATCGCCATCTTCACCGCCGGAACGCCATTGTACCGCCACAAGCCCACCTCCGAGAGCCCCTTCGCCAAGATGGCCAGGGTCATCGTCGCGGCCGCCAGGAAGCTGGCCGTCGCCGTGCCCGTGGACCCGCGCGACCTGCACGAGCTCGACGACGACCACTACGCCAAGAAGAAGGCGGTCCCGCTCCCGCACACGCCCAACCTGCGCGTCCTGACCAAGGCGGCCGTCAAGACAACAAGCGCGTCGCGGTGGTCGCTCAGCACGGTGACGCAGGTGGAGGAGACGAAGCAGATGCTCAAGATGCTCCCCGTGCTGGCCATCACGTTCGTGCCCGCGGCCATGGTGGCACAGAGCAACACGCTGTTCGTCAAGCAGGGGACGACGCTGGACCGGCACATCGGCCCGGGCTTCGAGATCCCGCCCGCGAGCCTCCAGGCGTTCATCACCATCGCCATGCTGGTCTCCGTCGTGCTCTACGACCGCGTCTTCATGCCGCTGGCGCGCCGGATCACGGGGAACCCGCGCGGCATCTCGCTGCTCCAGCGGATGAGCGTCGGCCTCGTCATCCACATCGTCATCATGGGCATCGCGTCGGTGACGGAGCGGCACCGCCTGGCGGTGGCGCACGAGCACGGGCTCTTCGACAGCAGGGCCAAGAACAGCACCATCCCGCTCACCATCTTCGTGCTGCTCCCGCAGTTCGTGCTCATGGGCGTCGCCGACGCGTTCCTGGAGGTGGCCAAGATCGAGTTCTTCTACGACCAGGCGCCCGAGGGGATGAAGAGCCTCGGCACGTCGTACGCCATGACCAGCCTCGGCATCGGCAACTTCCTCAGCAGCGCACTGCTGTCGGCGGTGTCGCACATCACGGAGGTACACGGCCGGAGCGGGTGGATCCTCAACAACCTCAACGCCTCGCGCCTGGACAAGTACTACGCCTTCTTCGCCATCCTCAACTGCGCCAACCTCGTCGCCTTCTTCGTCGTGTGCCGCTTCTACGTCTACAACGCCGAGGTGTCCCGCGTCGGAGACGCCGGGAGCAGCAAGCAGAAGGGGGAAGTGGCGATGCAGCTGGCGCCGCCGTCCGTGGAGGCCACCCTATAGGTGTACTAGCTAGTGTTCTAAATATTCCATTACATATTACAAATGTAGTTGTCATATATACTCCTCATACATACGTGATAACATGAAGGATTAAGGTCTGCGTGTTGTACATTGCCGTGATCTCACATGAA
Source organism: Hyparrhenia diplandra (assembly GCA_015847255.1). Lineage (NCBI taxonomy): Eukaryota > Viridiplantae > Streptophyta > Magnoliopsida > Poales > Poaceae > Hyparrhenia > Hyparrhenia diplandra. Next base: position 239,185 of record JADLZK010003547.1, read on the forward strand.
AATGGATTCCTATCTCTGTATCTTGGGTCATTCCAGGCTCCAGCAGTGGAAGTGGAAGTTTCATTGGGCCGTCATTGCCGTGCCGAGCCACCACCGCCCTTGTGCCAAGCTGCCGCTGTGACTGGGTGGGCGGAGGCGATCAAATTTCAAGTGGGTCAGGCGAGCACCGAGCAACCGCGTCGGACGAGCAGGCTGCCACCGTAGGGCCGAGTCTTCATTTCATCCCCGCGTTGGGCTGTTGCCACAGGCCCACAGGCCCACAGCTCTAGGCCGACTGTGCACTGTGTGCTCAATGCAGAGCGAGTGAGGACATTTCTTTATCTTGAGTCTATAACAGATGGGTCCCTCACACTGTAGGGGTTTCTCTATCTTTTGCAACGCACCTGTCCTAAAACCTGAAAACTTGTTTTCTTATTCCCCTATATAAGATTTCAAAGGGAAAAGGAAAATGCGATCCAGTGGAATTGCTCTAAGGATGCAACATAGCTTTTGTGTTGTGCCTCCTCAAGCGACAAAGGTTATTGTGTAATTTCAAGACTCCATATGGCATTTGGACCCGCATAGGTGTAGAGCAGTAGAATCAAAGCGACAAAGGTTATTGTGTAATTTCCAGCTGGCCGCATGGCTTCACACAATCACCCTGATTTTCCTCCTTGGGAAGTTTGGGCCAAACAATTGCGTAGCTGGGATAAAACATGGCCCCGTTCATTTAATCTTCAAATGGAAGGGATCGAAGCGAGTACATGACGATTTACTTTTAGGGGATTGAATCACTCTTAGTCCCTTCCAACCCCATTGGGTTTGGGATCATACCAACAAGCTCTAAGGGAAAATATGAAAATCTTAGCATCTCTGAGGCACCCACTATGATCTTGTAGCGATCTAGTTTGTCATGATACATTGCCATATATAACAAGCCTAGTTACTTGTCCCAATGAGCACTTCGAAGATCATCGTCACAAGTTCAAAGCAGGAACGCTTGGTCCATTTTGTTCTGTGCTTGGCCAAGTGACGACGGATTCGGGATTCCTATGCCCTAGAGTGGTGTAGGGCCCTTCTTCCCTATTTAGTGCAGGGCCCTTCTGCTCCAGAGTGGTGTATTTGTGCACCAGTTAGTGAACAGTAATACTATTAGCTATGGTTTTTCCTTTTTCCGAATTAGTTTTGGACATTTTTTTTCCTCCTTTGTGCAAGCTTAGAATTCTAGCCATCTAGCAAGCTTTGCTTTGTATTAAATATAGAAAGTTTTGTTAGCTTTCTATTAAAGCTAGATTACTCTTGGAATGCTTGTATATAATAAAAACTAGGTGGATTCCCCGCGCGTTGCCGCTGGTATGAAGGAAAAATCTATGAGTTAGAATATTACTATTACCCTCCTGTTCACTTTCATTCTTTTTCCCCTTTTTTTCATTCTCTTTTTTTTTATTATTTTTTACTTTACTCTATACCAACTATTATTAGTGGGGCCCACCCATAATTTTATCAAAATATTATCCATATAAGATTTTGTTTTGAAGGATTTATTAAAAGGAATTCAATGGTGTAACTCATTGAATCTATCGTTTGGGCTCATAACAAATTAAAAGTTGCTCACGCTACTCAGCCTAGAGCCTTGAACATTATACAAGGATGTGTTGTAGGAGTAACCCATTACCTTCTGGGTGGAATTGCCATCGGATTTTAATTTGGTTTTTGATTTGTGAGTTATAATATTTTTTAGTTAGTTCAAACAGTGGAGCCGCCGTTGGATGTCATGGTCTTAGTAGGGGCTGCCGAGGTGGCATGCTTACATGTCGAGAGAACTCTTTATTGGGGTTCTCTACATAGGTGTATTAGATCCCGCTAAACTTTTAACTTGAGGCTCTGAACATTAAATAGCTCTAAAATATTTAGTTTAGAGATAAAGAGATTACTCCCTCCTCCGTTTTTAAATAAATTATAAAATAGTTTAGCTTTTCTATATTTATTTATGGTTTTTGCTATGCACTTACATATACATCTAGCTAGATGTATAGGAAAACGATGTATTTAGAAATTAAAGCCAAATGTCTTGTAATATTGGAACGGAAAGAAGTATTACAGTAGATGTGTGTTGTGGGGGATCGATATTTGGAACATCCAAACAAGAGCACCCTACCCGCTATCAACAAACCAAAGCGATCCCAAACCTCGATTACCCAAAAGGCGTGACAAGGCATGACGTCTCGCCGCTGCAAGACGAGGTCATCACCGCAAGCACGAGCTCTCCACGCGAGGGGCAAGCCTCAATTGCGCTCGAGCTCCCACACACGAAGCTCTCCGGACGAGGCCCGTCTTCCCTCTTCGATCGAGCTCTTCCGGTAAACGAGCTCCCCGGTCTTCATCATGCTCAACCTCACCCGGGGACCTCTTTCCGCCTCGCCGAGCTCCCCGCGACGAGCCTTACGACGGCGACCACAAAGACCTCATCCGTCTACCTTCGGGAGAAGCTCTGCGGGTACAAGAGTTGGTCAACAACTCCCCGACAAGCTCAACAACTCTCGGCGACCCTTTGTAGCCCACGCCAGGCAACGATGGGGAAGAGCTGTCAAACGATCACCTCGCCATGCCCCGTCTACTCCAACAACTCCGCTACAGTATCCGTGCGGGTGCGTGCGGGTACATCCTCTCCATCCACGGAATGGGCACGCCCATGCCGAAGACGTCTTCCAACCACGATTGGGGGCGGGGCGACGCGCGACCACCGCCCAAAACCCGATTCCAGCGCACGGCGGCGACCAATTTCAACACCGGGGCGCTCGAGCTCGAAGGGAGCTCTTGCCCAGCGTAGTGAGCTCACCTGGGAGCTCTTTTTCGCATCTACCTTCCTATACATGTATTTTCGTTTCTTCAAAGTCCTTAACCCGAGGGGAGCTCATGAGTCTCGCCCCCTTGCGACTATAAAAGGGGAGGCCGCCCACCGGGTTGAGGCAAGGTTCAACATTCAGCTTCATAGCATCCGCATTCACACACACACACACACTCGATATTGGCGCTAGCCTCAATCACAGAGACTTGGGAGCCCTCTCCCTCTCTCGAGTCGCTTGTACTAGCCCCGGTATGAGCGTTTGAGCTCGGATAGTGATCACACTGGACTAGGGAGCCCGATTTGCCCCGAACCAGTATAAATCCTGTGTCATTGTCTCTAGAGCTAGGCCATCGGAGCACGATTAGCCGGACATTCTTTGTGACGGTGGTATTAGACCCACGACATGTGTTAAATGGGAATTGCTATAGTTTAGGAGTCTCAATTTTCATAAAGTTCCAAACAACAATGTCACACCCCAGGGCGCACATGCCCTCCCTCCGCCGTCGCCCTTCCATAATTTATTTGGTAATTAAAGTAAGAGTTCTGTTAGGATAAAATTAGGATATTTAATGTGAAGGAGATTTTTCTACGATATAAGTCTCCTATTACAAAAAGAACGAGGACTTGCTTGTAAAAAATATTCTAATTTATAAGAAAAACCTTTAGAGATAAAAGTCTCATAGGAGGGCTATATAAGTAAGGAGGGTGTAATCTCTTAGGGACAAGCAATAAAGAATATTTTTCCTGCTCCTAACCCTGACCATCGCCCCCCCCCCTCTCCCCCCACGCGCCACCCCCCTCCCCATGCTCGCACCGCCGCCCTACCTATCGCGGATGTGACAACAATTTTTACGATCAAAATTACAAAATGAACTTACGTGAGGCTATTTATATTTTTTGTCGCGAAAAAAAATCAGAGGGGAGGTGAAATCATAAACATCGTATATATTTCTATCGGATGAAGAATACTTCTCGAGAAAAGTTTAACGTATATGTTAGGCTGCATTTAATTGCTATCAACCTTTAGCAAGTGCCTAAAAATATATTGTAGCTTTTCGATTTTGCTTGTGATATACTTGTTGTCCTATTAATTAACTAGGCTCAAAAGATTAACCATACAATTAGCTATTTCATTTACTTACATTTCATGCTCCATGTACGAGGCAAAAGACTTAATGTGACGGAGAATTTTTAGACACTTGCCAAAGTTTGGAGCAACTAACACACAGAGCCTGAAAGTGCAGGCTTGTATAGCAACGCCCACGCCACGCCGTGACTAGCCTTCTCTTATTGTCTTGCAAAATCTGCTATGGCACTCCCCAAAAAGATCAATACACACTCCAACATCATCCTAGATCTGGTCCATCCATTATTCCATTTCTTTCTCATGTTCTATATGTTGCTTTTTGTCCGGGCTGGATTCCGGAAGATTCGACGGCGGCGCTGCTACATTGATTTTATCGAGTGATCGGATTCCGACTTGGATACCAATTCGCTATATGCTATGTATATAGTGTTGGAGACCCCAACGACGCACGCCTAGCTAGGTTGGAGCTTGGAGCCGATCACATGGCGGCGGTGACCCAAAAGCGTCCGGCATCCACGGGAAGGGTGGAGCTTGGAGCCGATCACATGCCGAGTTCCTGCCTGAGCCGTCCAAGGCCGGGCACGAGGTCCTGCGAGGCCTGCTCAGTTTGGTGCCAGAGAAGAGACTCACTGCAGCAGATGCGCTCAGCCACCGGTGGTTCCCGGAGGAGGACGCGCCCCAGTCCCCTCTTCTATCTTCTCATGACAAGGATCAGGATTAGCGTGGTTTCATCAGTTTCTTTTAGGTACATGTTCACACAAACCAAAAAAAAAAACTTATAACCTGTACTAACTCTTTATCTTCACTTTTTTTTTTTTTTGGCTTAGACCTGTTCCTGCCCATGTGTTGTAGCGGTTAGTGGAAGCCCAGAATTTTTCACCACACCATATCGACAATCGAGATACAAATGCTTGTGATGTGAAGATGGTCTTAAAACTCACCCCTAAATCCTCGTTTCAAGAGTTATTTGAATAAAAAATGCCTTGCATCTCTTTTCACTTTCCAACAGTTTCTCTATCTAATATTTGGAATACTCTCTTCCTGTTTTTTTTACCCCACATTTTCATTAAAAAATTGGAATACTCTCTTTGTCTAGAAAAAAAATACAATTCTAACACAAAATTAGTCAAAGTTTTTCAATTAGACTAACTATAAGCTAAAACTATAAGCTAAAGCTATAATTGATATAAAAAATAGTATCATTAGATTTATTTATTTATATGAGAAACAATATTATACATACTCCCTTTGTTCAAAATAACATTGTTATGAGATGCGTTGGGGTCGACTCAACTATTGTCCATGTAGATCCATACTAGATCTGACCAACTGTCCATCCTACCTCCTCTACTTTAACTAGTTTTGTAGAAAAAAATCGTGCAATATTATATCTTCAAATAAGTCTGTTATGAAAGTATATTTAAAACTATCTAATGATACTAATTATTGTATTATAAATATTAATATTTTTGTATATAGTTGGTCAATGTTTTTTAAAAAAAACTTAACTTCTCTAGAAGTGAGAATGAATGGAGCTTCCATCAAATCGCTGGCCCCAACGGTCTTTGCGGCCGTCAACAAGAGAAAGAAGAAGACGATGGTCGCCAAGTCCTATAAGATGATGCTTCGGTCAGATCACTAGGCCGACGCGACCATGGCTCTGTTGGTCGAGTTTGTGCAGCTGTGTGACCTCATTGATGAGGTTCATCTTACGCCACACCCTAACACCTTTTCCTGGACACTGGCTGCTGGTTGTTCATACACAGCGGTCTCAACATATGGCGCGATGTTCTTGGGCTCTTCGCCGCTGCTTAGAGCTAAACAGCTGTGTGGAAGACCGTGACTTCTTCTTCTTCTTCTTTTTGGCTAACCATGCATGGGACGGTGCTGGACTGCTGATCGCAGGTTTAGGCATGGCTTGCAGGACAACAACAGTTGTATCCTATGCGACCAAGCGGGCGCAATGGTGGATCACATAATCTTGGCATGTTGTTTTAGCAGGGAAGTTTGACATCTTTGTCTAGTCTGGCTACACCTCCAAGCTACTATCACGCTGGTTGAAGAAGACACCATGTCGTGGTGGTTACACAACAGGAGGTTGATCCCGAAGGCAATCAAGAAAGGCTTTGACACCTTCTTAGTGAGATGGTCGCTATGGAAGGAACACAATGAAAGGACCTTCAATGGAGTCTCAGTGTCGCGGTTCAAATGTAGGACCTCATCTTTGAGGAGGCGCAATGCTAGACGTCGGTTGGCTTCAGGAAGCTCGGGGTGCTGCTGTCTGCAACCTAGTTGCTCTTATTGCTGTGTCGCAAATTTGTTCAGCAATGTAATCGTTCGCGATCAAATCCAATAGTGTTAGGTGTGTTTTTGGTAATCATGGTATTACCTTGTAAAACTCTTGCTTCTTTAATGAAATACACGCTTCGGTGTGATCTAAGAGAAACCCGCTCTATTTAGGACAAAATGAGTATAGACTTATTTTGCATTATAAACATTAGTTTTATCTATATATTTAATCAAACTTTTAGGCATTCTAATAACCAACTAGTTAAAATGCACGTGCTGCACACACATGCCTATAAGATATTGGTCGTTTTTATTGGCCATTTTCTAGGTTGCTTGTCGTTATCAGTTTATCCTTGCATTTCCACGTTTTCCTTAAAACCAACATTTATCTATATAAGTTTGTTGTATAGGCACATATGCGGCACACACGTGACTATAAAATATTTCCCATAAGAAAATAATGGTTCAATTTGTAAAACCAATTATTTTTCAAATGCAGACATTAACCATAAACCTGGAATTTTAATGCACCGAAGCCGCCTCAAACTCAAATGCATATACTTTAACCATAAAACCAGATGCACGTGCGACACACACGTGTCTAAAAGTTCTTCCGTAAGAAGAATGATAATTGAATTTCTAAAACCAATTATTATAATTGCAAAATCGTAGTCTCTCATGAAAAAATATTTTTCAAATGCCATAAAGCCTGATTTTTATAATGCATCTACCTTAAAAAGTCTGGTTTTTGTAGTGCATAGAAGCAATACCAAACTCATATCACCGACCTAGTCACAAACTCCTAAAAAATCACGCAATCTCTTGTAATGTTATACGGAAAGAATAGTACATTTCTATATATTTGATTTGATCAAACTTCATGCATTTTATAATAACCATTGATCAAACTTTATGCATTTTATAATACTAGTTAAGCGCCCGTGCGTTGCTACGGGATAACTAAATTTTTATAAAAACACATAGATCGCATGATAAGATAACAATACTATAAAATTAAATAATAATATTAAAGTGACATTTAAATAATGATATTAAAGTGACATGGATCGGGATTTCTTCTTTTTTTGATACACGCATAACGCAGCGAGGCGCTCAAAGGACACCCCTATGTTGGAGATCTATGTGCGTGGTTTTTTAGAAACTCATTGCTATCGCGAGGGGCGTCGCCTACCACTTAATGCACGGCGCGGAAAATTTTAAAACTCCGGTTGATCTTGTGCGTGGTTTTTAGAAACTCATTGTGCGTGATTTTTAAACTCCTTGTGTGGTGTTTTCTTTTTAAAAAAAACTCCTTGTGTGGTTACGTTCGCCCGGATTTTCTTTCCTTCAAATCTGATGGGTCAAAGGGTGGCATTAGCCAACAAAATCAGGTGGAGCCGTGGATTAGTGGCAATTTTAGGGAAGCCCACCAGATTCACAAGAAGGGGTGGGGCGCCACTTTTAACGGTTTTTCAGACGGTAGGGTGGGGAGGGGAACTAAAAAAATTTGTCGTGATCATCCGAGAGTCTTACTTTTGTTCCTTTTATGTTGTAGAGAAGAGATGTTCCCATTCCTAATTGAGGTTTCAAAGATACCTCACAAGCAGCTGCTCTAACATTGTAGCTCGAAATTCAATATGATTATGTCGATTCGGCCAGATTGGGCCGGAATTGACACCCAATTGGCGATCGGGTCGGGAGGGAGGAAGAGGGAGGTGGAGGCGGGCGGGGCGCGCTGGGCCGGGGGCGGGCGGCGCTGCAGCCCGGCTGGCCGGGGGCCAGCCAAGGGGGCGTCCTTGGTGGCGCAGTAAGTGGTGTGGGGCTACAAGGGTGGGAGAGGGAGGAGAGGAGATTGGGATAAATTTTCTTTATTTGCTTGTTGCCCTGAAAAAGATTATGACCCTTACTTATATAGCCCGGCTATTGAGACTTGTATGTCAAGCAATCTCTCTAAAGGTTTCCTTATAGATTGGAATACCTTTTACAAGCATGTCCTATTTATTTATTTCCTAATAAGGGTCTCCCTTATAGATGAGATAGCCCCTTGCACACCAAAACACCTAAAGATAATCCTAGATATTTTCCTCCTTTTTCTCCCGGATTAGTTGTCGAAGAATCTGCGTGGAAGGGAGGGGACGGCGCGAGGGACGCCATGCTGAAGCCTGGGGCGGCGCCGGGCGCCTTGGCCTGTCGGGGCCCGTCCCTCCCGGGCCCTATTTCTGGGTCGTGACATCTCCCCCTTCTTCTCGACCGGCGTCCCCTCGCTACCGGGTGAAAGTCCATTCAGGATGACACCGGGTGGAGATCGGCCGCCCTCGAACGATGAGCTCAACCTATAGCATGAGTCGCCCTCGCACGGGTTCCCCGAGGATCATGTTGTCCCCGGTTCGCTTGGGATCAAACTCCGGGAGATAGTGAAGGTTGCCGATGTAGCCGCGGAAGATTTAGCGGTGGACCGCGACGCCCCTCGCTGCGGAAAGCCGCCCGACGACGGGCCGCCAATAGGAGTTCCCTCGGAACGCCCACATCTAGGTGTCGATGCACCATGTCGCGGGGCTCTCCAGAACAAGAAACGCCATTGGGTGGAGCGTTGACGAAGAGTGGAAGTAGACGCCGGATAGTGATGTCGCGGCGAGTAGGAGGAGTAGCGACCAAGTTCAACATCGTGACCGCATACATGAAGGAGCCGACGCCCAGGAGGGCGAGAGCCTGGTGAGTGGCCCTCTCGGATCATAGCCGATGTGGACATTGTCGACGGTGAGGAAGATGCGATCCATGCCGCCGAGGAAGACGACCCCCCCGGCCCCGGGCCGACATGTGGTGGCGCTCGCGGCCATATGCCGCCCAAAGGATGGCGGCCGGTGGGCCTGGTTGGTTCGGCGTGTAGGCCCTGGCAAGGCGAGGAAGTCTGGCCCCGCGAACCCGCCCTCCGCAAGGCGCCCGCAAGTCCGGGCGAGGGAGGAGGCCTAAGGTAGCTATTGCCATCGCAGGAGGTGTGGAGGCCGCCTTCGAAAGTGTCCATGCCGGGAGCGCCGCCGCCCCGTGGTGACGTCGAGGGCGACGCGGCGCAGGTGTCGATCCTTCCAATGTAGCCCGCGAGGCCGGGACGGCGACCGGCCGGATGTGTCGCAGGAGGTCCAAGGCGCCGCATGCCTTCGAACGCTTCCAAGCCGAGTTGCAGCGCATTTGATGCCGCCGAAGATGCTCGATTCCAGGAGTGCCGTGGGCGGGGCGCCTCGCTACCGAGGGTGGAGCTGAAGTGAACGTGGGTTTGGGCGACCTCACGGTAGTACGCAGCTCTGGGGTCGCAGTCCCACGCCAAAGCCCCAGTTTGCTTATAGGCATTGGCGATGACGCCGACGCGACTTCGCCCAGTGGCATGACGAGGCGCCGGCGTCGGTTGCGCGTGGTGCGCCGAGGCGAGGGTATCGCCGGAAGGTGGCGGGCGGCATTTTCCGGTATCAGGTGACAAAGACACGCGACCGGCCGAGTCCGAGGCCTACCGCGGGTTATCTCACGCTGGGTCGATGCTAGATAGCGTTGCACCCGAAGTCGACGATGATATTGACGCCCGCACCCGAGATCATACCAACGAGGTAGAGAGAATGAGCACCACGCACGGGAGTTGGGGTCCCCGCGAGGACCTTCAGATCATTTTGACTCCGCAGTTTTGTCGCGGTCGCTCCTGGGTGTAGTCGTTGAAGATCGATGTCGAAGAGATGCTTGCACTTGTGACTCGCGGTGGAGAACGGCTCGTCAGCTTGAAGCAGACGGCCGCTCGGGCCATCTCCTTCCGTGTTAGCCGCTTGAACGTCCGAAGCCTGTTGCCGACGAGGGGGCGCGGGCAGCCGCCAGCGAGGGCGCGTGGGCCCCGCCCTTTGCCCCGGCCCGGCTTGCCGATGCCAGAGGGGATGGCGCGGCGCCGCTCATACGCCCGGCGAGACATGGCTGCCTCCATGTCCTTGGGGTTCTCGCATCTCGGCGCCCATCTTGAGCGGTTCGCCCAAGCTCTTTGTCGTAGATGTTGACCTCGTCACCGGGTCATTGAGGTTGCCCGCCCGTGCCAATGTGCCAAGAATTGCTCCGTGTACTCATCAACGGTGCCTGCCTTCCTTAGTGATGCCTACCACCCAAATGATTGGCGCTGGCTCACCGGGCCTGTGCGCTGATTGACATATTGGGCGGCTTGCCCAACCGCCACCGGTTTCTTCGGGGATTCCCTCATGTACCATTGTTGAGCCCGCCCGTGAGATGATAGAGGCGTGCCGGACTTGCTCTTATTCGTTCGGGCGCATCTTTGTCCTCCTCAAGAATTGTTCGCACGGGTTGATCCATGGGAGGGGATCCTCCTTTCCATCATAAGTTGGGAAGGGTTTTGTGCGGGGAGCCGTATCGAGAAGGTGTCGGGCCGGAGGTGGAGGTGGGGGGCGCACACATGCGCCCCATCGGGCGGCGCCGGCCGGGCGCCGGGCCCGAGGCTTCAAGTAGCACTTAATCAGGTTCGCCGATCACCGCGGTGACTTGATTGTCCCGTTCTCGCTTGCCATTAGTCCGCTTCTTGATGAAGTCGCTGGTTGTTGTTCTCAAACATTGCCCTCATCTCGATCCCGGCTTCACGGAGTTGTTGACGGTGTTTGAGCGCTCTTTGGATCCCTCCCCGAGAAAATAGAGAGCCTATCGCCGATCTTGTCCATCTCGCCGTTGATCTTGGCGAGTCGCCTCGCCAAGTTCTTTAGCAGCCGCCTTGATGGGGTGTCCATGGTGGTGGGTGGATCGTAGTGGTCTCCTGATACCACCGGCCGATTCGCCAGATTGGGCCGGAATTGACACCCAATTGGCGATCGTCGGGAGGAGGAAGAGGGAGGCGGAGGCGGCGCCGGCCGCCGCCGGGCGGCGCGGCGCGCTGCAGCCCGGCGGCCCGGGCAGCGCTGGGCGTATACCGGGCGGCGGGCAGTGTGTAGGGCAGGACGCAGACGTGGGAGAGGGAGGAGAGGAGATTGGGATAAATTTTCTTTATTTGCTTGTTGTCCCCGAAAGACATGTAACCCTTTACTTATATAGCCCGCTATTGAGACTTGTAATCTCAAGCAATCTCTAAAGGTTTCCTTTATAGATTGGAATACCTTTTACAAGCATGTCCTATTTATTTATTTCCTAATAAGGGTCTCCCTTATAGATGAGATAGCCCCCTTGCACACCAAAACACCTAAAGATAATCCTAGATATTTTCCTCCTTTTTCTCCGGATTAGTTGTCAAGAATCCGCTGAAGGGAGGGGAGGGCGGCGGGGCGTTGCTTGGCGTGAGCCCGGGGCGGCGCCGGCCCTTTACCCTGTGGGGCCCGGCCCCTCCCCGGCCCTATTTCTTGGGTCGTGGCAGATTAGTTTGACGAGATTTTCCCTGCCGATCCAATTGAATCGCCTCCAAACATTCCAGTCTATCTTTGAAGAAAACTAAGCCGCAACATGCATTATTTTATCATAGCATCATCCCCGCGGCGCTTGCTACGGGACTACTAAACTTTTGCCTTAAAACACGGATCGCAGGATAAGATACCAACACTAATAAATCAAATATCGATGTTAAAGTAACATTTAATAGAAAAGTTTAAATCCATGCAATTAGCGTAGTCATTGTGAGCTCACAAATTCTACTGACTATATACACCTTTCCTTCACGTGGTAAGATAATGTTTTATATAATGTAAAAGAAATTTCCGATATCTTTTTTTTTGCGCGCCAATATATCTACATATACCATTACAACTTATCTTTACAACCCTCCAAAAGCATATCAGCAGTTCTAGGTCAAAGTGAATCGCGCGAGGCAGGGCGTGATTTGCAGGGGCTAATAGGGCGCGGCGGGGCAATCACAATGGCATGGGGGCGTCGATCGCACACAGCGGACCGACGAGCCGATGTCGCCCACCAAAACGGTGTCCAATCACCTTTCACCAAGTAAATTATCTTGCATATATGCTCAGTTGGGGAGATGTTATGTACATTATATATGCACAGACAATAGTAAAAAAATACAACTTACATATTTGGCTATCACAACATAGCTATGTCAAAAGCTCCTGCCAGTCTTCGGCCACAGCTCTAAACAACAGTAGAAAAGCAAATCATGTTCAAACATATCAACTTGAAATGTATGGTTAATATGAGGATATTATATTTTTGATAAAAGTGCAGATAATGAAAATATTTAAATATTTCCCAGTGCTGACTAAAATATTTAGCAGTAGTACTATTTGTTGGCATTTCAATTTTAAAGCCACTACAGTCTATAGGCAAGCAAGAGTCTCTATTCTAAATCTCATACCTCAAGATGCAGAAAGGACTGAACCAGCTGGCCTCTTCTCAGTAGACAGCATCGAGAAGGGCTTGAATTCGATAATAACCAGAAGCCGATGTCGGATTTTTTTTTTGAATTGGATGTCAGATGCTTTGAAATCCATGTAAATCACCTGCCACGCCAAAAGAATGAATGACATCCACTTCTTCCTTGATCTATCATTATCCCACAAGAAGTTTAGCGAAAGGAAAAATATTATAACCTCTGACATTACTGAGCATAAACCAATAGCCTAGAAGATTTAGAAGAGCACGAGTAGGACAATCATTTATATTTCCATGATTGACGAGTTTTGGAGGGTCGCTGCGTTCTTTCCCTGTCACACGTTCTTTCCTTCTTGGTTCTCCGTAGCAGGGGAAAGGTTAGATCGCACGGGGAGCACACGACGTACCAAGGTTTTACTTCACCAAATCAAAGTCTTACTTTCATCCTTTTTTATGTTGTAGAGATAACCAATATAATATATGATTAGTGGCGATTTTTTTTTCACAGCGAGGCGGTATAATTTCATAAGGGCAGGTACATTGCTACACGTAAATTGTCTCATACGCCGCCTCATGCATCGCCACGTAGGATTTTTTGACGATGTGGAAAGAAAGAGAGGTGAGAGAGAGAATGAGGTAGTTGCTTCGTAAAACAACGACCTCATGAGCTAGAATTTAAGATTATGAGACAACTATTTTACCATCAGATGAGTTGTTGCCGCCATGCACCTCACAATCCTATTTTTACTCTCTCCATAAATTAAGGAAATACGAGTTGCTATGAGATAACTTAAAAAGACAACTATCAGACATGTAGTCTATTAAGTCGTGCCTTAAATTACGCCGACTATATACGGTTATAAAGACAACACCAACGCATACTTACCCTAACAGCAGCCAAAAGACGCGTAAATCTCACGAGATCTCCGACAAAAATGGTTCTAGCCATGACCAAGTTGTAGGAAGTTATGTTCCAAACAAAAAAAAAGTTGTAGGAAGTTCCGGCTCTTGCGTAAAAACTTCTCCAAAGTCCAACCCGAAACTGAAAAGCCCCACGAAAACCCTGCGGGCCGCGGCTCCTTCCGGCTGGCCCCCACCACGCGCCGGACCTAAAATATCCCCCAAACCACCACCACCCTACCGCCCCCAAACGCCCCCAAACCCAACCCAAATCGGCGCCCCGGAATCCCCAATTCCGCTCTCGTCCTCTCCCCCTCTCCACCACCGCAGCAGCAGGCGAGCGCGAGGCGGAGGCGGAGGAGGGGAGATGGAGTCGGACCAGGGCAAGCTCTTCATCGGCGGCATCTCCTGGGGAGACGACGGAGGACAAGCTGAGCGAGCACTTCTCCGCCTACGGCGAGGTGACGCAGGCCGCCGTGATGCGCGACAAGATCACCGGCCGCCCCCCGCGGCTTCGGGTTCGTCGTCTTCGCCGACCCCGCCGTCGTCGACCGAGCGCTGCAGGACCCGCACACCCTCGACGGGCGCACGGTATGGCACCTCTTCGCCTGACGCGAAACCCTAGGTCGAATATTCGCAAACCAGCGCGGAATATTCGCTTCGGTCGTCTTCTGATCTGCCCCCACCGTCGGAGCTTGACCAGGATTTCTCTCGGTTTTGCTGGTGCTTTTTATTGCCTCAGGTCGATGTGAAGCGGGCACTCTCGCGGGAGGAGCAGCAGGCCTCCAAGGCCGTCAACCCTAGCGGTGGGAGGAACACTGGCGGTGGTGGAGGAGGAGGTGGCGGCGGGGCCGGCGATGCAAGTGGTGCTCGGACCAAGAAGATCTTTGTGGGCGGCCTGCCCTCTACTCTGACTGAGGAAGGGTTCCGGCAGTACTTCCAGACCTTCGGCAGTGTCACTGACGTTGTTGTCATGTATGACCAGAACACGCAGCGCCCGCGTGGTTTCGGATTCATCACCTTTGACTCTGAGGACGCGGTTGACCGCGTGCTGCACAAGACCTTCCATGATCTTGGTGGGAAGCTGGTAGAGGTGAAGCGCGCATTGCCCCGTGAGGCGAACCCTGGCGGTACTGGCAGTGGGCGTTCTGGGGAAGTGGGGGTTATCAGAGCAACAATGGCCATAACACCAGCTCTGGTAGCTATGATGCTAGAAGTGATGGGGGCAGGTACGGGCAGGCACAGCAGGGTAGTGGTGGCTATCCTGGCTACGGTGCAGGAGGCTATGGTGCTGGGGCAGCTGGATATGGATATGGTGCTAACCCTGCAGTTGGATATGGGAATTATGGGGCTGGAGGATATGGAGGTGTTGCTGCTGCTTATGGTGGACATTATGGAAACCCAGGCGCAGCTGGTTCTGGTTACCAAGGTGGACCTCCAGGCTCAAATAGAGGACCTTGGGGCAGTCAAGCTCCATCTGCATATGGAACTGGAGGGTACGGTGGCAGTGCTGGCTATAGTGCTTGGAACAGCTCTTCTGGTGGTGGCAATGCTCCCAGTAGCCAAGCCCCTGGTGGACCTGGAGGCTATGGAAGCCAGGGCTATGGGTATGGTGGATATGGAGGGGATCCATCGTACGCTAGTCATGGAGGATATGGGGCTTATGGAGGACGTAGTGATGGTGCTGGCAATCCTGCTACTGGTGGAGCATCTGGATACAGTGCAGGCTATGGAAGTGGGGGTGCCAACTCTGGCTATTCAAGTGCTTGGAGTGATCCTTCACAAGGTGGTGGATTTGGCGGTTCAGTCAATGGAGGTGCTGAAGGGCAATCAAATTATGGCACTGGCTATGGCAGCGTGCAGCCCAGGGTTGCTCAGTAAAGAGAGGCATTCAGTGTCTGAAATGAACCAGCGCATCTGGGCAGTCTATGTATTGATTTGTCATTCCAGTCTCACTGATTGCTCTCAGCATGCTGAAGATTGCCCATTTGCTGGTGAAATCAGTATTTCTCGGGTTGGAATGCTTGATCCTTTAGTGGCTTACTACTAGAACTTCTAGTCAATAAGTAGCTATAATGTGGAGTAGCAGTATCTTGCAGAATGCTTTTATTAATTTTTACATTTAGCTTTATCCATCTGTGTGCTTTGCCATGAGTGGAGTTTCAGGTTGCTTCATCTCTAGTTGTAAGCTAGAGTAGCTTGACTGCTTATGGACAAAATTATCTAGTTGTACCTCTATTCTAAAGATCATATATTTGTGTTTGATGGTAGTATTTATGCTGGATCTTGCTCTACCTATATTCTGGAATGTCCTATATTTGGTGGTTGTATTGACATGTGGTGTTATCAACATTGATGGTTTGAAGCAGATGCAAACCCTGAAATATGCAGTCATAGTTGCTTGATGCTGTAGCTGCTTCTAACAGTATGTTCAACTGTAGTGCAAGTGTTTTTATGTAGCTGGAATGGTACATCCTTCAAGTATATCATCAAGCTATGAATTCCATCCATTTGGCCCTAGATTTCGATATTTACCAAGCAGCAGTAAGCTTATTAGCAGCAAGATTGTAGCGCCAAGTTTCTGAGGTAGTATAGATAACTGGATTATCTGTGAAGCTACTTGAATGTCTAGGGGTAGAATTGTATTGTAGAATAGTCAAGGCCTGGCAAAGTAATTGTCCTTCCTCCTACCTTCCTTTATGTACAGGTTGAACGGGATGACAGTCCATTTTAGAGATGCCCAAGCAAGGTCTTTGAAATCAGGCATCTGAAAAAAGGCATGTGACACAGTGATTTACATGATGAGCTGGCTTAAAAGTTTCAATATCGGGTGCAGACAGAATGCAAGATACCAGCTTAAATGCTTCATTTTGTGAAGGGTCTTGTGCTGTGCTACAAGATAGTGGGTATGTGGAATCAAAGATTCTATATTCACATTTTGTCTGGCAATTTTTTTAAACTCTGGGTACTTGTCAAAGCGAAACTCTAGACGATTCTTAGCTTTGTCCATTCAGATTTACTGTGTACAATATCCATCGGAACGTGTCAGTTTTAAACTTTTGAGCAATAATAATATTAAACTAGGCATTTAGATTGACCACACAAACAATGTTCAGTGTATTGTCATAACAATTATTATATTTCTTCTCCATATTACAGTTTAGGCGAAACTAATGATTTTTAAGTGAAGAAAATTACCGGATGAGATAATGTGTCTAGGATTGCTTGTTTATTTTGTAAGCCTGTTTTTGGCTCACCTTCTGGAAAGTGCTTCTGCTTAACACCCCACAACCAAAAAAAACCACGACCACACACACAAAAAAAAAAAAAAAAAGAGAAGCTGCTGCTTTTCTGGAAGCAGCTCCTCTCGTGATAGTACCTTAGAGCCTGCTTTTGGCTTTCACGTTTTACAACTGTTTCAAGGGAGAAGTGAGGGGTAGGTTTCATAGTTTTACCAAACGGATCGTTATCATTACTTATAATCAGGCATACACATATGGGCTCAGCATCATAATTATTTTCCCTTTGCTCTGTTTACTATGACTGGTTGACCTCTGATTTAAGTTATTATGATGTGCATAATTGTTTTTCCCCTTTTTGGTTTTTGGTATATTATAATAAAAAATGGTGATATTGCTTGAATCGTATTCACATATATAGTTGCTGTTGATGTTCTCCCTTGAGAATAATGTCAGATGAGATGAGCATTATAATTGTTGAAACAGCTTATCTATGTACTATATGGCGTCGGTTAATTTGCATGAGCACTTGTCTCAAAACCTAGATCTAGTGTGATGTTAGATCATGTTGTAGAGGGATGCAGATTGATCTAGTAAACGTATTTAAAACTCCGACATGCTCAATAAAAAAATTTAGAAAACTTGAAATATGATGATTTGCCACAATCTGAATCAATGTATTTTCGATCCCATTGTGCATTTTATGTTTCTGATACCAGAATGCATCATGTAGCTCTTTCCCATAGTACTACGCTGTCCCAAAAATGGTGTCATTCTAGAATTTTTCCAGACGGATATAGATGGGAATTGGTCTTGGTATCCCTATTTATTAGACGTATTTCCTCAAAAACCTGACATTCAAGGATACATTGGCCATTCTTTCATCGTGCTAGCACAGGTTTTGAATTTTTTGAGAGTCTTCTCTAGGAAATTGGTATATATGTGTCATCAATAATAAGTTGAAGATTAGTTATCCTATTGTTTTTTTTTCCTTCAAGATCTTGAAACAAATGTGTTATAGTTTATGTGCATGTGGTACCTTTCTTGGTATGATCAGAGTTCAGATTTGTGGTTAGAAGTTAAAGTTGAATTTGAGTTTTAGGTGCAAGCTTACACTCCCTTCCCAAAGTGCATGTTTTAATGGCAAATCTTTTGTCAACAGATGAATTGCAACATGTTGGCTGGAGCCACTGTGGTTGGGTCTGGAGGAGCATGGGCAAGGTCTTGGCTGTGTGGCTTAAGGGTGACTTGTCTGCATACCGATCATAGATGCTTGTGATAGCAATACCCCGATGTGTTGCCAAAACTAGTTGCATTACACATAGTATACTCAGTATAGTTGTACCCCCTTGGTACTGAAACCATTGGTGCTTTCCTTTTTGTCTAACATGAATGCCATAATTGTACATTGGGTTGATTATTCAGTTATTGATAAACCAGTGAATTCTGTAAATGGAAAGAAATGAAATGCATATACATAACTCTGATCACTCACTATATCGTGATTAGAGAGTTGTGGTATCTCTGATTTGATTCAATTTCATGCAAAATAAACACTGAATGGATCGTTTGACTTGTTTCTTATAGTGAGCGGCGAGCAGGGCATTTTTGGTCGCTGGTTGCTCCTCTGGTGACCTCCAGCTTCTCCGGTGCCTCTGGTGTTGGAGCGAGGGGGGAACCTGGATCTGGTTGCTGGTGTATATCATCTTTCCTAGCATTCAACATCTAGGTTGGATTGATTAGCTTCTTGCATCCTACATCTAGGTTGGTTTGATTAGTTTCTTCTATCGGATCCTCTCAGGAAAATGGCTCCGGTGCTGCACTGCTGCTCCTTATGGTGAGGATTTTACTTCTGACTCGAAACTGAACCGGCGCTGTTGAAATCCAGATGTTGATAACTTGATACACATAGCTGCACTTGGTAGAATATACTACTTATGCAGCTTTTTTTCTAGCAGTGGCAATAAATAAATTAAAAAAGGTACGGTCCGTACGGAGTATCAGCTATCGCAGATTTTTATCGTTACTTTTTCTCCTTCCTCTTTCATTTTGCCTGGTGCAAAGCGTGCAGCAGGATGAAATTCTGTCAGAGTCCAACCCACCCTTTGCCCTTGGTTACCCTGCAAACGCGGCGCGGAAATAGTTGACTCAATTTGGACGCGGGCATGCACCGGCCGTCTCCGCCCTTGATCACTTCTCCCGCGGCGAGTCCTGGCGCGTCACCCTCCCATACTCCCGATCGCGCGCGAGCCCCGGCTGCTCTCTCGGTGCGTGGCTGCCTGGGCCGTGCCGGCCGGGACGGGACGTGATGGGGGCCACCAGCGCTCGCGCTCCGCCTCCGCGAGCTCCACGGCGACGCGGTCCGACATCACCGAGCTCGACTTCGCCGCGGAGGGCCTCGACTGCCCCTTCGGCCGCGTCGATGCGCTCGGCCCCGTCGAGCTCCGCGAGACGGCGTACGAGATCTTCTTCATGTCCTGCCGCTCGTCCGGCCCGGCGGCATCCATCAGGGGCGGCGCGGCCGACGGGGAGGCGGTGTCGTCGCCCGTCGCGAGGAGTGGCAGCACCGGGGGCGGCGGCGTAGTCATGGGCAGCCGAGTCAAGAAGGCGCTCGGACTCAGGCCGAGGCGGCTGTCGATGGGAGCGCAGCCGATGATCGCCCGCACGCTCAGCCAGACGTCGGGCCCGGCGTCCCCGGGCCGCGTGCGGCGCCCGATGACGTCGGCGGAGATCATGCGGCAGCAGATGCGGGTCACCGACCAGAGCGATGCGCGCCTGCGCCGCACCCTCATGCGCACCGTCGTCGGTCAGGTCGGCTCCCATGCCATCCCATGGCGGCACTGATCGTTGTTCGTCTACATCTTTTCCTACCTTGACAAGTCTGGTTTGTTGCACGAAACGAACACAGGTGGGCAGGAGGGCGGAGACGATCGTTCTCCGCTGGAACTCCTCCGGCAGCTCAAGCCGTCAGAGTTCGCGGACGCCGAGGAGTACCACCAGTGGCAGTTCCGGCAGATCAAGCTCCTGGAGGCAGGACTCATCCTGCACCCTTCCCTGCCCCTCGACCGCCTCCACGCCGCCGTGCTACGGTTCCGCGAGGTCATGCGCGCGACCGAGATCCGCGCCATCGACACCGGCAAGAACTCGGACGTCATGCGCGCCCCCTCAGCAGCGCCGTGCACGCGCTCGTGGCGCTCCGGCACCGCCGGCGCCGCTGTAGAGGCATCCCACTGGGCCGACGGGTACCCGCTCAACGTGCTCCTCTACTGCTCCCTCCTCCAGACCATCTTTGACCTGAGGGGAGTGCACCGTCGTGCTCGACGAGGTCGACGAGCTCCTCGAGCTCATCAAGAAGACGTGGCCGACGCTCGGCATCAACAGGATGGTGCACAACGTGTGCCTGGCGTGGGTCTTCTTCCAGCAGTACGTGATCACAGGCCAGGTGGAGCCGGACCTCGTCGCCGCGTCGCTCACCGTGCTCGTCGACGTGGCGGCCGACACCAGGCAGGGGAGCCGTGACCCGCTCTACGTCAAGGTGCTCCTGAGCGCGCTCGGTGGGATGCAGGAGTGGTCGGAGAAGCGCCTCCTGACTACCACGACAGCTGCGAGAAGGGCATCGGTGGCGCTGCGACGGAAGGCATGGAGATCCTGCTGTCCATGGCGCTCGCCGCGGGAAAGATCATCGCTGACCGGGAAGGCGTCGGCGATGGCAACTTCGCTGGAGACCGCGTCGACTATTACGTCAGGTGTTCGATGAAGAGCGCCTTCACCAACGTAATAAAATTGATTGATGTGTACAGTATATCATCAACTGGTACAGGGTAGCATCGATCTGTTGGTTGATACCCATTGAGGTGATCCGGTTGCAGATACTCGA
The DNA here is from genome assembly GCA_015847255.1 of Hyparrhenia diplandra. Classification (NCBI taxonomy): domain Eukaryota; kingdom Viridiplantae; phylum Streptophyta; class Magnoliopsida; order Poales; family Poaceae; genus Hyparrhenia; species Hyparrhenia diplandra. The sequence continues at coordinate 259,743 of JADLZK010003547.1, forward strand.
GAACGGACTGGGCGATTCTGACAGCGTGATCATGGACCGCGAGAGCGACCCTGGGTCCGTGCTGATGCAGCTGGCCAGGGACACGGAGCAGCTGGCCATGTTCGAGCGCCGGAACTTCAGCCCGGTGCTGAGGCGGTGGCACCCGCGCCGGTGGCGGTGGCCGCGGTCACCCTGCACGGCTGCTTCGGCGTCGTGCTGAGGCAGTACCTCGCCAGGGTGACCATCCTCACCGAGGAGCTCGTCCGCGTGCTCCACTCGGCGAGCAGGCTGGAGAAGGCGCTGGCGCAGATGACGGCAGAGGACGCGGCGGACTGCGACGACGGCCGGGCCAAGGCCGTCGTGGGCGACATGGAGCCCTTCGAGGTGGAGTCCGTCGTGATGGGACTCCTCAAGGCCTGGATGGACGACAAGCTTGGGCTTGCCAGGGACTGCGTCCTCAGAGCCAGAGACACTGAGGTACGTACGGCCGAGCTCGAATTTCTGGCTGACAAATAACTTACTGATCCATGCGTGTATTTCTAGAGCTGGATACCCAGGTCCAAGGAAGAACCGTTTGCCGGGTCCGCCATGGAGCTGATGAAGCTGGCTAGGTTCACCATCGATGAATTCTCCGAGATCCCAGCGAGCGCCAAAGACGAGGTGGTTCACGATCTCGTCGACGGCCTCGAGTCCATCTTCCAGGACTACATCTCCTTTGTGGCGTCTTGCGGTAAGGTTTCTGGTCCTCAGGCTGTTGTGTGCATCGAGAAGTTTATTTGTTGATGATGCAATGGTGCACGATCGGCAGGTTCGAAACAGAACTACCTCCCCTCCGCTGCCGCCGCTGACGAGGTGCAACCAAGACTCGGGCTTCTTCCGCCTCTGGAATAAGGCGGCGCTGCCGACGTGCCAGGCGCCGGAGGACAACGTACGCGGCGGCGGCGGCGGCTCGCAGCACATCCCGCGGCCGTCCATCAGCCGTGGCACGCAGCGGCTCTACGTCCGCCTCAACACGCTCCACTACGTGCTCACCCACGTGGAGGCCCTCGACGCGTCGCTCTCATCCTGCTCCTCCTCCTCGCCGTCGCACTCCCACCTGGGCCGCGCGCGCCGCGGCGCAGTCGTCGATCTCGACGGTCGCCGAGGTCGCCGCGCACCGGCTCATCTTCCTCGACTCGCGCCACCCCTGTACCAGGGGCCTGTACGCGCGCAGCGTGGGCGACGCCCGCATCCGCCCCGCGCTCCGGCTGCTGAAGCAGAACCTGACGTTCCTGGTGTCCGTGCTGGCGGACCGCGCGCAGCCCGTGGCGGTGCGGGAGGTGATGCGGGCCTCCTTCGAGGCCTTCCTCATGGTGCTCCTGGCCGGCGGCAACGAGCGCAGCTTCGCGCGCGCCGACCAGGCCACGGTGGAGGAGGACTTCCGGAGCCTGAAGCGCGCCTTCTCCACGTGCGGGGAAGGGCTGGTCCCCGAGGACGTGGTGGCGAGGGAGGCCGAGACGGCCGAGGCCGTCGTCGACCTCATGGCGCGCTCCACGGACTACCTCATCGACGCCTTCAGCGTCGCCACGTGCGACTCCATCGGTGGGGGCGACGAGGACGACGACGGCGGAGGTGGAGGAGGAGGCGGGTGCACGCCGCTGCCGCCCACGACGCGGAGGTGGGACCCCGCCGACCCAAACACGATCCTCCGGGTGCTGTGCCACCGCGACGACGAGGCCGCCAACCAGTTCTTGAAGCGCACGTTCCAGCTCGCCAGGCGGCGGTGATGAGGAGGCCACACGTACGGCGGCCATATATAGCTTGAAGTGATGGTGGGAGAAACTAGAGGGTGTGACGGTGTGTGTGGTGTTGTCGCATTTTCTTGCTGAAAAATCGCACGCAAGAAGTGTTGCTCGATCGCGTTCGTGGGGAAGGCAAGGGATGGCAGGCTGCGTTGCATGAGGAGTTTTGCAGTTGAATCACCGGAACTGGATCAATCATCCTCCGAAATTAATTCCTGTGATTTTGCTTCAATCAACGATGCCCGCTCCGCAGAAGTTGACAAGAGAGCTGCCTGAATGAAATTCAAATGTACACAGAAGAATAATGCAAAAAAGAAATTGATAATAAAGGCCATAAATGGGCCGTAAATATTAGACGAGTTGGGTGGCCCGGAAACATAGAGGCCCATCAGCCCATTCGCTTCTCGGCGTAATCTGAGCTGCCCAATGATGATCCAACGTCTCACGGGGACGTAATAGAACGTCACGTGCACGCGCACGCATCCGGTGGGTCCCCCTCGACGACGACGACTCGACCGCAAGCCGCCCCGCCAGGCTCCGGCGGCGGCGGCCACCGTGGAGGAGGGGAGATGCCGTGCATCCACAGTTGCCCTCCTCCGTTTCCGTTTCCGGCATCTAGGGCGCCGCTCGTCGAATCCTTCGAGCCGTCAGCGCGGCCGGCCTTGCCTGATCCGCCCGTCGCTGCCTACCGTACACAGTGAGATTTTTCGCTCTCGGCATTCTATGTTTTTTTTTCCCCTGCTACAAGAGGGTTTGTTTGGTGTACTATAATTCTATTAGCTTCACTTCCTCCTTATGAGAAAACCCGAGAAGTTCAGCAAGTTCAGATTCAGAAATTTGCTGTGGCTAGGAGAACCGAAAATGATTTTAATGTGGAATTTGACAGGGATGAAACGGTAGGGATATGGAGTCAGAGTCACTACCAATGATCGCCTTCGCAGTACGATTATTATGTGTTGCAAACCAAAATTAGATGGATTGACTGGCAAGCAGTTGAAAAATTGCTAGGGTTACACCACTGATAGGTTTGTATGATAAGATGTTATTTTGATGCCTCACAATTTTACTGTCTTTAATTCGCGTTATCGGAGATTCCGCTCTTTACAAACTTTGCTTCTCTCCCTCATTTGCCCTTTCAACGTATGATGCCTCGCTGGTCCCATGTGTAGTTCTCGTATTGGCGTATGGGACTAAAATGCCCCTCCTGCTTCTCCTTCAACCTCCAGCCACATGTTCCTCTCTTGTGTACCCATTCACCCGCCACCCTATCACGAATGCAGCAGCGAGTGCGGCCTCTCGCCATGGCAGCGCGGGAGCTCCACCCACGCCCAGGCCTCTCCCAGTCCCAGCCATAGCTCGTCGGCGGTGGAATATAGGTGGAAGAAACCTATGGAATTTGGTTCTCTCGTCGGCGGTGGAACCGAGAAAGACGAGGTTTTGGCCACCAATAGCGACCAGAAAGACGCCCAATTTCTACCGGGCCTGCCCATCGCCAGGAGTGGAGCACCGGGGAGCGAGTGGAATTGATGGAATTCAAGCTAGAACAAAAAATTTCCTTGTCTATTTCCGAATGGGTTTTGGGATGGCGTTCCGTGTCAATTTTCCTTACTCCTTTTGACTAGTTAAGACCAGCCAGATAAATGAAGGCACATGGCTAGCTCGAACGCCCCTCGCCATGGCAGGATCCATGAGCGAGCCGAGCTCGCCGCCCGGCCGCTCGCGCTCTCCCTTGCACCTCTCGCCGCCGCCGCTCGTGCTCGCGAGCCCGACCACTCACACCACAGTCAAATGCCGTGGCCGCAGCTCGCTGCCCGCCTCTCGCTGCAGCAATTCGTAAGCCCGGCCTCCCGCAGACTGTCAGATGCCATGGACGCAACTGTCAGCTCGCCTCCATGACTGGTCGGCGCTGCAAGAGACGTTGGATTCGCTGCCGCAGGGGAAGCACGCGTCTGCAGCCGTGGCAGTGCGGTGCTTGACTAAACTGTGTGCAGGCTTGGCAGTGTGGCGCTTGGACTAGACTGTGTGCGGGCTGTAGGTTGAAGGAGAAGATGAATATGGGGCCCCTCATGCCCAGAGAGTGGAGTATGAGAGAGAAACAACAGGGGCGATACGGTCCTTTCTACTAAAAATACGATGACTGCAAGTGGGCTTAAGGAGGCATCATACGTAGAAAAGGGCAAGGGCCTGAGACAAGCAAAGTTGTAAGGGCAAATCATAACTTGTCAGAATTTTAGAAACTTGTAAAAAAATGGCAAAAATCAAAATAACCCTAAGATAAAATAAACTTCGTTTCAATGATTACTATGCGGTTCTATAATATCTTATAGGTTCTAGAAGAGCTTATGCAATGCTACTCCATCTCTATGTCGGCAGAGCATATGTGGTCACAGTTTATTGCATTTTGTCTTGTCAATATGGGGGTCACTATTACTGAGTATATTTATGTAAAAAAGTTGTTACTTGCCATCTCTACTTTCTCTGGATCATGCACAAAAATGAAACATTGAACCAGATCTTTCATCCACATCTCTACATGGAGAGTGAACAACATTTCCCTTACCTGTTTCTTGTTGAAATATGCTTTGATGCATGGAGAAGTACGGATGCAGAATTAATTCATCATTGGTCTTTGAGCATAGGGTGTGAATAAAGTAGTGACCATCTAGCTGTAGATCAGAACACTTATATGCTACGTTCCATCCCCTGCTTATCATTGTAGAGATGCAATTTATTTATCCTGCTTCCACAGAATGCTTTTACACTAAAGGAGTTCATCTTAAATTTTTAGATGGCAAAGGTCTTAAGTGATAAGAGGCAGAGCATGGAGAATAGAACATCAACATACTACTGTAGCATAGTTCTCGTAAGAATATGACATAACTTTGAAGAAGAACTTATTGTGCTGCCTTGCAATTGGAACCAGAGAATCAAGCTTGAGCCACAGGACGGAATCCATGCAGAAGAGCACCAGACCACACTTTCTCCATGTCTAGCACGATGTCCCCACACTCATGCTCGTTCCATCCCTCCAATGCATGAACCATTCCAGCAATGCGCCATGCACTCATGACCCTCCTTGGCAGCCAATTCTGCAAAAATTTTCAAATTGGTACACTCAAAGAGATCATGCATTAAAGTGCCTGCAGAGTTATAGTTCAGTGGGACCTCATTTACCTCACAGGAGTGCACATTCTTTTAGTGTTTTAGGCACAGCCATTGCAGGAGTTATCGAGTAGGTGCAGGTGTCCTTGCGTGCCATTCTTGGTGGAAACTGTGAATATGGGATAAACTGGGTCCCTTTCTGTGCCTTAAACTGCTCAGAAACATCTAGACCTTCCCCAATTAACCACACCTACAAAATTTGAGGCCAACAGGTGATGTTATTTGATAATTGATTTGATGGCCATTTATATGACATATCCTAACCATTTCTTAAGAAAATGGATGGCAGTCAGAAGTCTCTTTAACCTTTGCAGTAGCTGTCTTTGAAAACAAAAGGTTCTCAGCTGCATCTTCTGCAATGTTGGGCTTAAGGAAATGATAATCCTGCTTGTTGGTCATTACTACCTGAGCCATATGCGTTGGGATTACATATTAGTGCAAAATTTTTATTTATGCAGGTGATTAGCATGAAGCAAATGTGCAATTTTTTTATTTCTTACCTTGATATTCTTCCTACACAATGCTGCAGCAACAGCACGAGCAACTTTTGAAATATTTCCTGTGAGAACAACTTGATCTGTGCCTTGAGGAACACTATTCATAACGACTGCAGCAGCTAAGCTGGTGCCATCTACGAGTCTTACCCCAACTTTGGGTACTTCTGAAGATAAAGTTCTCCATTTCCATTGAGGTTATGTGCCTGTGGACAAATATATTATTGTTAATTAATATTTCTATTCTGCAGTCTGTTGCGAGTATAACTCATTACTTGCCTTGTGTGTGGATAGTAATTATACTGAATAAGCACTATCATGAGCAAGTTTAACAAATGATATGAGCACTATCATGAGCAAGTTTAACAAATGCTAAAGAGATTTCATGAGTCTGTGACTGGAGGAATGTTCGTTTAGACTTGAGATAACTATGAGACTATGCTATGCTATTTCTAGATAGCTCATTAGCATATAAGCACCATTGGAACAAGTGCCTATTGCTACCTTTCTGATATTTTTCTTATGGAAAATCATATGGTACCCAGGGGATGGTGCCCTCATTAGCTAAAGGACTTACCATGTTGCAATGTTTCAAAAATCATGTATGCACTATGCAGTACACCTAATTGTAGCCATGACAATTCAGATTCAGAAGTGTCAATGTCAGCACACATGATGAACAATACCAGGTTCATTTCCTTGTTTATTTTGTTTCTTGGCATCTAAGATGAATTTCCAACTGAATTATTTATGCAATACTTAACTTTATGTATTTGTGTATGCTACATACATGATTTTTGTCATGACTTCTGAAACATTGCAACATGGAAGCTATTGAGGGCGCTTAGCGCCCCTGGGCACCAAATATGCACTCTTTCTTATTGTTAGGTTTTTTTGCCTATTTCAAGCATACAACTAAAACCATTTTTTGCCCAGTTACACTAATAATTTTCTTCCACACTTCCAGATTAATAATGCATTTTTTTTTTATAAGTTAATAATGCATATTCATGCTTTCAAATAAATGAGAGATCATCTTTTTTTTTTCACCTGTCTACTTCTAATAACTGAATAAATGGCATACCTGATTAAGGAGTCCGAGGCTAACAACTTTAGCTTCCTTTCTTTGTCAGCTTCACATATCGCCTTTTCAACCAGGCTATTGATTGCTTCCTTCTCCCAAGTCAATCCATACCGCAGAACAGAGAAAAGTTGGTGATTCTGTTAGATTCTTTTCTGAAATAAGATTTGTTGACACTGGAGCTCCTACCATTGTTGTTTAAAGATGTCAAACAGATATCGTATATTGAGTTAACCATGATTCTTACATGGAAACTGTATCTTGGGATGGCCCATGATTGCATTTTTGAGTTTATCCATGATGTTCCTCTCAACAGTAAATGAAGAACCGTGATGTCCATGTCAGAACCATGGAAAGACATGGGCCACATCATCCGCACATACCACTTGGAAGTGTAAGGTCTAGAAGCGTATTCTGCAAACCCGGCCTCATATGGTAGATGGAGTGCAGGCTGGTAAGATGGGTAGATGAACCACATCTACTGCTTCTTCTTTTCCCTTGAGTGACTTCTCATACAACATGTCTGATGACTTGTCCATGGTGTTATATATGTAGTCATAGAATGGCATGAACAGGGAGTAGTTTGTCCTGAACTGAGTGTGGTGAAGAGAATGAAACCTAAGTTCAAAAGTTTATTTATATGCTCAGAACAACATATGGAATCATGGAAATAGCTTACTTACAAAATATAAATTATTATGTCAACCCTGTTTGCATTTGTTAACATTATATCAATTGTGAAGAGCCACAGTTATATGGAGATACTTACGAAGGTGTGTACATGAGATACTTGAGAGGAGGGAACCATTTGAAGAGCCAATTGGGCACCAATTCAAAGTTGCAGTGACCCATGTTGTTCATGAAGTCGATGTAGAGCACGTACATCTCAAATGCAAGAATGGAAGCAGTTCCATTCAAGGCGCACGCAATCAATGGGATCGCGAACAGTAGTTCATATGCCATGAGCTCAGCAAATGGATGGATGACAGCTGCAGAAAAAAGAACAATATTTGATCTTAATATGCGCTAGTTGCTCCAAAGGGAATAAAAAGAGCACCATTAGATGTGCATAAGAGGGCTGTCTAATAATTCTTGTAAGGAAATGATTTGTGATATATGAGAACATTTCATGGTTTAAGTTATCTTATTAATTGTTGCAGTCTTTTCTTCTTTTTCTAACTTCAGGGATTATGTATCTTGCTTGATGAAGGATCATGAACAAGGTTTGGTATATTCCCTCAGAAATCTGTCGATCTCTAAGTCTGACAATGTTTTTATTTGCCTTGTGGATTGCTCTAGTCTCCTGTTTGTATGCTACGGACGTATCTCTCTGTTTTTACATTTCTTTGAGGTGTAGATGCATGCTGTAATTATGACCTTGTTTGAATTACAGCTTTTCTGTATCAGTTTATCTTACTGCTTATGGAAACCAATGGAGATGAGAAGAAGAAAAAACAGGCTAATATTCATTATTATCTATTAAATTGTGAGTTGTTGTGACATGATTTCCATGGCTAAGTCATGTCTAGTGCAAGTATTTTTCTCTGTTTCTTCACCTTTGAATGAGTGCCATAATAATAGATTGCAAAACTACTCTGCCATTAATTCTGGTTTACCTACCTTTTTCTTCCTCTTGTAACCTCCCTGGGTTACATGTGAATTAGTTAATTGTTTCCCTTCAAACTTTCATCTCTGATAGTTTGAACTACTCAGAAGTAATATTATTTAGGTACTTCTTTTAAAGAATCATCTTTATTCAGATGCTCTCACTATGCTGGTTACAAAGACCAGCATATGGTTACTGCTGTTGAAGCCTAGCTACATGCAGAGCTCTGCCACTATACGGAAAGGTACACACAACACTCCCAGCTCAACCAAATATTTCTAGATTTTACATGAGAACTAAGAAGCTTCTCTTATTTTTCATTTTGTGAAAAGAAATAAACTCATATTTTACAAGTGAAGATATTGTTTTACAATCTTTTTTTTTTTCTATTGAATCAAGCTTGTACAATTATATCAGAAAGCGATGATGTCCCTAGAATAGCTTTTTAAAAATATTGGTTTCCTTCCTGATAATCTATAAATGCTATCCAGTGTACTACTGAACTAGAGGTCGGTTTTGAGTGTGTAAAGAAAAAAGATATAACCAGTTAACCATGTACGGATTGTAGAACTGTACTGTGGGTGGGGGTTTCTATCTGTTGGGGGATAGATGGAGATAGGTGATTCGGTGGTAATAAGTACGTGTACTTGTGACCGGCAATGAACGCGATCATGTTCTGTTTCGATTCTGTTGGTTCGGTTGTGGAAGCTGTGGACATGCAGCAACTGAGCGGCATGGCTTTCACATGGTCCCGGATTTACTCGTCCTTGATAGGCCAGTGGTCGCCTCTAGGGCTCAAGTTCGGCGTCAAGAAGACAGGAGACGTGATGCCGATTGGCATGCCGTCTCTGGTCAGTAAAAGTCTTTTGAAAGGGAATCCTCATGTTATACTGTCCTTTTGTGGAGAGGTCTTTAATAGTTTGTTCCAACTTCCCAGCAGGCACCAGACTGGAATGCGTGACAGTGAAAGAACCAACTTATGCATATGTTTAACTCTGGATGTCGATGTCGGGACCATGCCAAAGGCATGTTAAGCTCATAGACGTCCTAGAAACTTTTAAAATATCAGTCTGCAGGATAGTCTTTTTCATAAATTGTTCTACATCTACACGACGGGAAAAAAAAAAACTCTTTTACTGTAGTAAAAAATCCCTATGCAGTTTTTTTTTTTAAAAAGAGAGAGAGTCCAGTACCGTTTCAAAAAAAAAAAATTTTACCTCGGTATTTATTACTCTGCACTAAAAAGAATACAATTCTAACATGGTACTGAATCACTAGAAATTTGACTAAGTTCATATTTATGAAAAAAAGTATGATACAAATAAGTACCATTTAGATTTATCATCCTATATACTGTAATACCATATTTATTTGTTTGATGTTACAAAGGAGCTTTTTTTTAAAGAAAAGGCAAGAGCTCGGCCACAATTAAGTATAGAAAAGAGATTTTTATGTACTCCCTCTGGGATGGTATTAGAAGTTGGGATGGTATTAGAAGTCGTTTAGACAATGACACGGTCTCCAAACACAACTTTGACCTCTTATTATTATAAAAAATATTTATGAAGATGTGATATATGTATATTTTTATCAAAGTATTTTTTTTAAGACAAATATATTCATATAATTTTTACATTTACAAACTCAACAACTTAAAAGTTATTGATGATTTATATTCCCGATGTTTGACCCAAACTTTGTCTAAAAAACTTCTTAATAACATCCCGAGGGAGTACACCCTTTAGGCCGAACACACCACAAGGAGCTATTTTATGTTAAGCAGGGTAAAATGAAATAGCTTGACCTTAGGAGCTTCTTAGAACATGTTCTCATAGGGGTGGATGGAAAATAATGGAGCTGAAAATAGTATCTTATTCTAGCTCTCATTCTCTTTGATGGACCTTGCGTGGGTTTGTGTGAGAGCATGTTTTAAGAAGCTCCACATGTAAATCTGTTGTATGAAATGTCAGCTTTATCTTCACCGGTAGATCTGCTCGTAGATTCGAAACAAGAAAGAGTTCACTGGTGAAGTTGTGGCATGTGAAATGGAGCCTAAATATTGGTGGTCTTTTTTATAAATAAAAAATAGTTAAATTTTTTATGTTCTACTAAGGATGCGTCCTTTTGAGGATGCAGCAGGTGGTATACTGTGTCGTTCTCAAAAAAAAAAAAAAAAAAAAAAGGATGATTTTAACCTTATTTGTCTCGATCGTTCAGAAAGGAAGCTTACAGGTGATTGGCTCGGTGACGATGGAGGCGTGGTGGTGGGAGTGGTAGCGGGTGTAGAGGAAGTGGTGGTGCAGCGCGCGGTGGAGCCAGTAGTACATGAGCTCGACGGGGCCGGCGTGCAGCAGCGCGATGAGCACGGCGCCGTCCGCGCGCCACAGCGGCAGGTGCTGCCCGCCGGGCAGGTACATGGCGCCCAGGTACAGGAGGATGCCGCTGAGGAGGATCTGGTCGTCCCAGTTGCGCTCGCGGTCCACCTGCTCGAACTCGATGCCCCGGTCCACGATCTGCCGCCGGCTGCGCGCGTTCTGGACCCGCGACACCGTGATCCACACCTGGTTGTGCACCATCCGGAGGAGCAGCGACGGAAGATGGCCAGGTACCCCAGGTCCGCCGCCTTCCACCCCTTGGTCGACGCCAGGTACACGCCGTGCGCCACCCATGGCGCCAGCAACAGGTACTGCGTGCGTGCATGCAACAAAAACCAGCTAGGATGCACATATGTATAGCAAGTCCATGCGTGCATGTTCAGACACAGTGCATTTGGTTGATGTGCCGTGCTACGGCAGGATGGAGATGGGGGGAGCTACAGGTACCTTGAAGTTGCCGAGCTTCTTCCATGGCCACTCGGTGAAGAGGCCGGGGTTCGTCGCCATTGCGTGCGAGCTACCACTGCTGCGCTTCAATTCCTTGTGATTTGTGAACTAGTCCCAGCCAGCCACCAGTGAACTGAACTGTCGTCCTTGGATCGAGAAGCTCAATTTATAGGGCTGCTGGCAAGTAGAATAACTACTACCACACCCCCTCATAATAACCTCATCAATTTCGATCTCTTGCAACTGGCCCTTTTCAGTCGAAAACACACACACACAGAGACAGAGAATTCAGTCTTATCTTTTCTTTTGAAACAAACGAATTCAGTCTCATCATATATCAGCGCAATCATCGTTCGACTTCATTAGGTTGGCAACGATGTAATGTGCGTGGTGGTGTGGTGTGTGTTCTACGTGTCCTACTTTTTGTGACGCGCCGGCCAGGCAATAACGCCAAAGACTAAGGGCATGTTTGGATGGAGCCCTGGGCTAAAATGCCTGGACTGGTACCTGCCTGTATTCTTCCTGGGGTTCGTTTGGTTGGGACCCTGAAGAATTTGCCTGCTATGAGCTGCTGTGACACACTTTGCACGGGAGCCAGGCGTAGGAATTTGGTCGCCTGGGTCCTCTCCGACTTGCCTGGGCCTTAATAACTCCACCTAATCCACTTTTCCCTTTCTCCAGAACTCTCTCTCTCCTTTCTCCTCAAGCTCTCTCTGTTTATCATTTGCGCTCATCCAAGGAAAAGGTGAAAAAGAATCACGGCCAGATTTTTTGGATCCAGGTTTCTATTCTTTTTTATCTCTCACTGTATAATTAGCCTTCTACAGACTACATACAATTTCTTTTATTATTATTATTAATTACAACGACCGCTAGTATTATTTGTCTCCATGTTTAATGAATGAAAATGGAATATGCTTCATTTTGCGTCTCATACTTACTGGATTTATAAAACATTTGCAATATTCGTTGCTACTATAATATTTTCTATAAATGTTTTTGTACCGCACGTTCAGAAGGTATAAACACAGGCAGCTCCTCAACCAAACGCTGCCCCATCCCTTTCATCCACTCAGGCATATCTCCAGGACTGCAACCAAACGAGGACATGAAAACACACTTGCCTGGTCAGGCAATCTTGCTATCGGTTACAGGCAAGTCACAGGCAGCTGAAAATGCCCAGGCAACTCATCCAGGGTTGCATCCAAACATGCCCTAATTGCATTGCACTGTTTGCACAGTACTGCAATGTCGTCGTCCGACCTTTGAGATTTAGGTTGTGGTAGGGGACATGAGATGAACATCCATGTGAGAGTGGATGTATAGCACGTAGAGGACATACAACTAGTCGATCTCGATCGGCAACAATTAAAACGGCTTTGAGGTGAGATGAAAGTGAATTGCAGCTATATATTCACTGATCAAAAAATGCATTGTGCGCGATGGTAAAAGTTCTCTTTTGAGGATCGATCCGAGCATGTCTTTTTCACATATATATACCACCTTACTTTTAAATAAAAACCATAACAGACCCCTGGCTCTGAGAGCAGTACGTAGCAGTGATTCAGAGATGTCGTAGTAACTCGAGTGAGATGGTGTAGGAGTAGTTGCGACGCATTGCTGCAATGGCAGGTCTTTATCCCATTCCGGCCAGCACGGGACTACAGAAAGAGAGACAGAGACAGTCCATGCCTGTTTTCGCAGCATCCGTCGAACGTAAATTCAGTACGGTATTGAATTTGGCATTGTGACACTGTAGTACTGAAATTTGACATTATAGTAGTGAATTTGATACTGCGGACACTGAATTTGACACTGGAAACAAGATTCGATGTGATGGGGAATCTTGATGATGCAACGGGAATTTCAAAGTTTGGCTAGAAACACTATAAAAACAAAAGCAAGCAAAGAGAAATACTGTCAGATGAAAAAGGCAAAGGTACATGTCGTCGTCTAATAATGAAAAGTTCAATAATTCCGACACAACACAATCACCAACTAACCGCCGACACATATAGCATCATGCATCATCACAAAGCAGGTGGCAGCTGATTCTGAATATGGGCATATAAATGAGTAGCTCCTGCGTTGCGTACGCGGATTTTTCCTTCGATCGATGCGAGTTCTCCAATGGATGACATGCACTTGTTCTTGGATCGACACGTACTAGCTGTTCGTTCTTGGTGGAAATTTGACACGAAATTAAAGCATGATCTTGACTGCACTGCTTATAATCATCTTGCCGCGCGCGTCCAACAGCGACGATGCCAGGTACGGTATTAGTTGAACAGCTTTCAGGTAGATGTCAAATAATAAACCTTCAATGACAAGACTAAGAGCAGTGGAACAGGGGACTAAGAGCAACGTCAAACACACCAGCCTAGGAACACCGAACACGATGATCTCCTTAGGGAATGGTGGTGACACCTCCAGCACATCCAAACCCACACACCGCCATTCAACACTGTCACGCACCGTCGGCGGGGAGGCCGTCTTTTTGCTTTTGATCCTTTTTCTGAAAGATTCTCACAAAACACTCTTTTTTTTTAGCATTGGCGATATGGACCCTTTTCGTGTGTCATGGGTCACGGCGCTAAACTATAACGTCTCGGGCGCCACCACCTATATGGCGCCGAGGTTCACGGGCGTGGGAACCAATTTTAAACGGCGTGGCATCGAAAAATTTACATTTTCCCCCTCGGCGCCATGATTCACGGCGCAAAGGGAAAATGAAAAATTGCATTTTTTTTCTCTTTTGGCGCGTTTCATGCATCAAGTAGAATATTTCCGAACAGTCTATTGAAACGTTGCTTTGGTTCAGTTGGTTAGCGCGCGCGGCTGTGGGGGACCTGGTTTCAAACCACGGACCAGCAGCCATTTTCCCTTATTTTTGGTTTTTTTTTTGGTTTTTTTTTTTTTTGGTTTTTAACAAGCAATGTAACAATTGTCGTTACTTTAGTAGCAATTACAATAATAAATATTACTTTGTACACTATTAATTGTAAACTTTTTATTTTCTTTTTCTGTTTTTGACAACTTTTTTTAGGTATATAGAAAATGTGGAGTACAAGCATGTGTGTTCTCGTACGTATGTTACATCTCATTCTAAATCAATTTCCGTTAAATTTAATATTATTACCGTAGAGGTATTATAATTTTCAAAAAATATTATTAAAACTACACAATTGTTGTTACATTGCTGATTGCTTGTTAAAAACAAAAAAAATTTAATGGTCATATAATTTAGGTAATTTATAAAAAGTATGACCATTCGTCTATTTTTACATTGCTTGTTAAAAAACAAAAAAAAAAGGAAACAAAAACCAAAGAAAAAAAAAAAGCGGCAGGTTGGGGTTTGAACCTAGACCGATGGGCCATAACCAACTGAACCACAGCAACCTTTATATAGAAATTGTGGAAAACGCTCTACTTGTTGCATCCAACGCGCCAAAAGAGAAATATATTTTTTAAAAAAATACAATTTTTTTGCATTTCCCCTCTCGGCACCGTGGATCATGGGCGTGGGGAAAATGTAAAATTTACGATGTCACGCCGTTTAAAAACTAGTTCCCACGCGCAGAACCTCGGGCGCCGGCAGCCGGTGGCGCTTTGGCGCCGTGACCCATGGCGCGAAAAGGGTCCATATTATACACGGAAACAAAAAGGGTGTTTTTATGAAAATCTTTCAAAAAAGGGTTAAAAAGCAAAAAGACGGGCGGGAGGAAGCCGTGAAGGGGAGTGGCGGCAGCGATGGATCTCCACCCGTCATTTCTCTTGATTTTATGGTATCATCAAGCGAGAGCGCCGACAGAGAGGGTTGCCGAGGATGACGTGATATGCATTTGTTTTTTGGGACAGATGAAGTATATTGGAATTGTTCTTGTTAAGCTACACAATGCAAATACTAGTACACTGTTCAAAGTTAGATCCAGTAGGGCCCCGGCTGCTCGGCAACGGAGCACGACGTTCCAACTTCCAACCGCTGAGCTTGCGATGCGTGATCCCAAACACCTACACTGCCGTACGTGGGAGACCCAAGACAGAATAATGGCGGTGTTGCATTGCTGCCCCAACCCAAACACCAAAAGTCCACAAAACGATGCCGATGGCAGCATGACATTTTTTTTCACTCGCCAGTCTACACGACTCGAGTTAATTGTGTGCATGCTGCCATGCTCCCAACTGCATGCCCTGCTTCTAGTCTTCTACCACATAGCACACAGGTCCAAGAACAAGAACCAGTGGCCGCAAAAAAAAAAAAAAAAAAAAAAAAAAAAAGGTCGCCGGACGGGGAATCTGAACCTACACGTACTAGTACCAGTACTGGTACTTGTACAGGTAAACATCCTTCTCATCTGGCACCTAATGTATGGCGGACCTCAGTAGGATTTTATAAAAGGATACGCCACACCAATTTATTTCTCATGCAATTCGATCAAACTTAGCAACTCAGTAAATAATTATAAAATGTGCTCCACAATTCGGTAAGTACTGAACAACGTAAAAAAAATAATAATTTCAACAATTAGGTTTGAAATCTGCACTTTTTTCGACGATCGATCCAAGCATGTCTTTTTCCCATATATATATACCTCTCACTTTTAAATTTAAAACCATAATAGACCTTGAGAGCAGTAGCAGTAATTCATAGACGTCCTAGTAACTCTAGTTAGATACTTGTTTGGTTGGTGGTTATAACCTGCCACCAAAGTGTGGCAGCCCCATAATTCTGTGGCAAAAGGATTTGTCGCCACAACCATGGCCACAAAATGAATGAAGAGAAACATGTGACCACCATCTTTTGCATGTAAACCAAACACTAGCACACCATCCGCGGGCCGCATGTGTGTGGCGAGGCTAAGTTTGGTATGCAACCAAACAACGCTTTGACCGTGTAGGAATAGTTGCGACGCAGTGCTTTTTGTCCCAGCACGAGACTACGGGATCGAGACACTCTGGTCTTTTCGCTGCGTCAGTCCAACGTAAATTTAAATACTTCCTACTACATATTTCCCTCCGTCCCTAAATAGATGTCATTCTCGCTTCCCGAAGTCAACGTTTTCAAATCGCCGGCAATTATATATTAAAATATATAAATATTTATGCTAAGTAATTAGTATCATTGAAAAGATCTTTAAGTCTAGTTTTTTAATAAATTTATGCGGAGATATAAATGTTGCACGTATTTTCTACAAACCTAGTCAAAGTTGAGAAAGTTTGACGCAAGACGCACCCCAAAACGACATCTAATAAGGGACGGAGGGAGTACATCTCGTCGTCTGATTAAAATCTGAATAATTCCGACGCGACACAATCACACCAGCCGTGGCTCTTCCAAAGCGCGCTGTACACATCATCAGTTCATCACAAAGCAGGTGGGAGATTATAAATGAGCTGCTGCGTTGCGTAGGACTTTCCCTCGATGCGAGTTTGTCCAATCAATGACATGCACTTGTTCTTTATTATTACTAGTACTGTTGGAAGCCTTGGAAACGGTTTCACAACAATTTCCCATCTGTTTGGGTTGTAGCTGACACTTGTGGTTCTTGGTGGCCATTTGGCACCAAAATTAAAAGCATGATCTTAATTGACTGCACTGTTTAACAGCGACAGGTACGGTACGGTGTATTAGTTGAACAGCTTTCAGGTATATGTCAAATAATGAACCTTCAATGGCTAGTGTAATGTTGTTTGCCCTCCGTTGCTTAATTGTCCATCAATATCGATCAAGGCATGTATTTGTCATTCTAACTCCCACCGAACGAAGTCGATCCTTGTGTCGTATCTGAGTCGTTTAAGGTTTTAGGTGCAGTACGATGAGTGTAAATCGTTCCTATTTTTCTCATTGCTAGTTTCTTTACGTCATCAAGTTAGCATATATGCAACTTAATTAGCTTGACCCTTAGGCTTTATTGATTTAAGTGATTATATACACTACTCCGATCCATGGAAACTTGGCGTGCAATATGTTTACAGGTTCATACAGTCCCTACGATCACAAACAAGCACATCCAAGTAGACACAAGCAGAAGCACAATAAATGTATGCAATATGAACAAAAATGAGGCAAACCAAAGTGTGGAGTGATTTGTTTGGGTAAAGTTCGAGCCTCTCTAACCGCCGCCGCTCCAAGCGTCTTCTTCGGAATTAATAAAGTAAGAGTTCGGTTAGGATTATTTTAAGACTTTTTGGTGTGCAAGGGATATTCCAATTTATAAGGAAAACCCTTTTATTAGGAAAATAAATATGATTGCTTGTAAAATTATTCCAACTCTATAAGGAAACCTTTAGAGAGATTGCTTGGATTACAAGTCCCACTAGAAGAGCTATATAAGTAAGGGTCTCATGTGGTCTTAGGGTAACAAGCAATAAAGATCAATTTCCCCTTCCTCTCTACTCTCAGGCCGCCGCCGCCGCCGCCCCTACTCCGCGCGCGCCACCCGCCACCGCTGCCGCTAACGCCGAGCCCGCCCCCCGCCCGGCGGCGCTGCCCACGTGTCACCCCGAATTGTCCGTCCGTGATAGCTGGTATCCGGAGGCCACTACGATCCACCCACCACCATGGGCGCCGAGGCGAAAAAGATCTTCGACCGCCGACAAATCAGCTTCTCCACTTCACCACCCGCCGACACGGCTCACCGATCAAGTTGCTGTCTTCTTCGTACCAATCCGGCGGAGGAACGTAGGATCAGCTTCTCCGTGAGGCGGAGACGGGATGAAGTCAGCCATGGAAGACTCGGGCGTGCCTACATCAAGGCGAGAAACCGAGAAGGGCAAGACATCCGCCCAACCGAACCTTGCAACCGATCCGAGAAGATGATGGCCACCATCCTAGACTCCAAAGCCGACGCTGAGGAGCGCGCCTCGGCAACGCATGCGCGCCCCTCCCCGCTCACGACCACTTTCCCGGCCTAGCTCCTCGTCCGCACAAGCTATCCTTCCCCGACGATGATGGCAAGGACGATCCCCACCATGGCTCAACCACGCGAGCATTCTTCAAGGGACAAGGTACGCCGGCCACAGAGCAAGTCTAGTACGCGATCTTACCATCTCACAGGAGGAGCGCAGCAGTGGTACATGCGCCTGTCCTAGGAGAAGGCGCTGATAGATTTGGTCAAGCTTCTCGCCCAAGACGCCAACGAGCGCTTCGCCCAGCTACCCGACGCAATCCGCCGGGTGAACCGGACATCGCTTTGAAGACGGGCACCATCGATGAGTACACGGAGCAGTTCCTAGCGCACGCCGCTGGCGCCCGGGACACCTAGACGACAAGCGCCAGTTAACATCACACACATCGGGACTTGGGGAACCAAAACCGACGTCGAGCCAGGCAGGGATCCAGCGACATGGAGACAGCCATGTCACTCGCCGTATACGAGCCGCCTCCATCCTCTAGAACACCGCAAGACGACGTAGTCAGGGTGTTGACACCGTTATAGCATAATATTACTAGTCAACTAAACATGGATAAGGGC